>JAMXBB010000002.1:55535088-55687165 GCA_024138015.1 Lumnitzera littorea
TAAGTACATATACATATACATGTATATACATAGATATGTCCATACATACATATATACATACATATATATATGTATTTATACTTGTACTATACTTGTATTATACATATTTCAATACATATACATATACTTGTATATGTATTTGTACTTAAGTTTATATGTATTTTTATACACATATATTTATACGTATATTTATATTTTCTTATAGTATTTTTAAGGAATTTCAATATATTACATATATACATGTATACATGCTTTCGGTTTTGTTTATATACATCTAAATATTTAATATTTACATTATGCGAGTTTATGTACACATGGAAATATGCACATATAATGATGTATAGGTATATTTATATGTATATTTTCAATTTAATTTGTATATACACATATTTATACTATATGTTCTATTATAATTCATATATATATATACACTTCATATATGTACTTATTTTATACATATATAAACTATACAAAGGAGTATTCATTCAACTAAGTATGTATATGTATTAATACATATATATATCAATATGTACAATAACATGTACACATATATAACATAATTTCTAAAAGAAGTAAACTTTCATAATATAATTTGGCATATGTACAGAAATTTCCATCACAACATATTAAGTTATATGTATAATACTTCTACTAGAATAGTATACATAAATAATTAAGAAAATACCTAAAAACTAATATACTTAATACAACAAATAAAATCAAAATATAAAAGAAATACAAGAAAAAGACAATTACTTGATTTAGAAATATTCTTAATGTAGAAATCCTCCTCCCCATATGTTGGAAAAGTGGGTATTAGATGATGAAATAAAAGTTAAAACTTTGAAGAGGAAATTAGAAAATGGAAGTGGAGAAAGAGAGGGAAAAGTGGACGGTTTGAAAAGAAGTAGGGGATTCTACATGTTTCTAAATTTTTCTAACAAAATGAAGAAGTTGTGAGAGGGCTCTAGATGGAAGAACAAGGAAGCAAAAATAAGAAGAAAAAAAAAAAGAAAAGGAAAGGAAAGATAAAGATCATTAAATGAAATGAAAAGGATGTGTTGACTTGGTCCACTCTTTATTTATTATATGTATTATGTATAATTAATTTGAAAATAAAAAGGAAATAGAGAAAGAAAAATGAAGTAAGAGGAAAAATAGAGAATTAAATGTAATAAATCAATAAAACATATATTAGAACTTTCTTACATATTTCTAACCCTATAAATAATATTTAGAATAATAAATAATATAATTATAAGGTAAATTATAAATCATGTTATTAATATTTACTATATAATGTCTAAATAACAAATAAATGTCTAAATTGACATAATACTAACTTATCCATATAAATCCAAGGCTAATTTTAATTATAAAATAATATTATAATTTTTTTAATCAATTTGTCGAGCCTGATTTTTCATCCTCCCGATTCTTTTTATAAAATTAGATCTTCTCTAAACCAATAAATACTAAACCCTACCCATTTAATATTGACCATCGATTAGGGTTTAAAGAAGATCATTTTTTCCAACTTGAAAAAATTAGGAGTTGCCACCCAACTGCAGTCGAGAAGAAGGGTTAAGTTATAATCAATTAGGTGGATTGGTTATAACTTAGCTACCGGTCTATCGATTAAAAAACTAATTTGTAAAACGGCTTTTTTGAAAACCAAAGATTTAGGTCCGAAGGCTAATTTATTAAACCCTAAATAAATACCACTTTTTAACTTTTCGAATTTAACTTCGCTTTTCAAATATACCCTTTTTAATTTTTAAAAACATCTAATTATGATACACGCGACTAAATTGATTAATTTACACAAATATCTAAAAAAAGAAAAAATAAAAATTTCCATATTTTAAGTCGCCCCATACTTGCGTACGGGTGCTTACGTACCCGCTATTTGGGATCAAACGTACGTAGTTCTTTTATTAAAAAAACTTTAGTGGGTGATTTGATTTTAATATTTGAAAAAAGGTCGTATTTACATTTTTATCCAATTCAATTTATCCAAGGAAATTTTTTTAAAAGGTCCTAATTGGTGTTTTATTTTTAGAAACTCTAAAATAATCCTAATTTGGAAAAAGGTCTATTTATTTTGATTTATTTTTGGAAAACTTAATTTTTCTATGTATGAGAACAATTTTTGTTTACTAACCTATTTATCTATTTTTATTATTATTATATTATCTTATTTATTTTATACCTAATCTATCTATTTCTACTAAAAATAAATAAATAGACTACTTCCTTTCTTTCTTTTTTTCTCTTTTTTTTTTCTTCTCTTTCTTTTTTTTTCATTCTTTTTTCTTTTTTTTTTTTCTCATTTATAACATTTACAAATAAACAAACGAATAAATAAATAAAAAAGAAAAAAGAAAAGCCGGGTCAGCTCGGATTGGCTTCGATTGGCTCGAACGGCTTAGATCGACTCACTTCGGCTTAGATCGGCTCGATCGACTCACTTCGACTTAGATCGGCTCACTTTGGCTTGGATCGACTCAGTCGGCTCACTTCGACTTAGCTCGGCTCGACTCGGTCGGCTTGAGTTGGCTCACTTCGGCTTAAATCAGCTTAGAGTTAGCTTGGTCAACTCGAGAAATTCAATGGTAGTGGTTTTCGTAAAAACACCGTAGGGAATGCTATCCTAGAAAGAGAGGAACTGTGCTAAAAAAAGGAAACTTTGATTTTTGTTTTTCTAAAGTGTTTCAAAGTTTTTGTTTTGTTTTGAAAATGAAGAATAGATCCCTATTTATAGGTGTCATGGTCGTGTTAAGGATGGAAAAAATTAAATGCAATATGATTTTCTTCTAATTTTAGATTGGATGAACCTGGACAATATTTGGTGCTAAATACATAGCTATACGTGTATGAATATGATGGAGTGTGTCTAAGTGTGTCGGAATGTATCTACCATACTTAGAAATGAGTTGGCAAATGATGTGGTGACGACATGGCCCGTGATATGGCAATGACGTGGCCCGTGATATGGTAATGACATGGTGATAAAGTGAGAAAAGAAAATAAAAGATACATTTTGCACCTTCCATGGATTGAACCCAAGATTAAGTCCAGATGCTTATCCAGCTAAGCTATTGATTTTTCCTTATTTATATATGTAATTAATTGCACATATAGACCAAGTTAGCCTAAGCTAGATTCAAATCTAAGCCTAGACCCAATAGCCTCTTATTCAAAACTATTAAAATTGAAATTAAATTTATATTTTAATTAAACAACCTAAAAAATTATTATTTTCTAAATACCTTATTTTATTTTTCAAATTTCCTTTTTTTGTATTTTTTTCTAAATTTCTTCATTTTTAGGGATTTTTTTAATTTTCTATTTTTTTGAATTTTTTCTAATTTAGGACCCTATAAACTAATTTGAAAAATAAAAAGGGAGCAAAAATTAGGTGTCTATAGTTGCCACTCCTTATGGTAAAATTTGAGCAAAACTTTGCCATAAAGATAAAACAGACACTATTTTTGCCTCAAGAATAGATTTTATGTTAGGAAGCGCTACAGCTAGCTTGCTATCCTATGTCCATTCCATTGAGGATTTTGAGAAGAGAAGGGTAGCGCTCTAAGAGATGGCCGAAAGATGAAAAGAAGAATTAAAGTTTGGTCATGCTCTTCTGAACTAACAAAGTGAAGTAAAATGGGCTAAGCGCTCCTTGAGCTGGCTGAGACCCTAAACTGAGTTGAGAAAACTTAGCCGTACCCTAATGAGCTGACTAACCAAGGTAGGCAAAGCGCTCCTAAAGCTAGCTAAGACCCTAAAAAGAATGAGCAATCTTGGTCGTGCCTTGATGAGCTGACTAACTAAGGTGGGCAAAGCGCTCCTAGAGCTAGATAAGACCTTAAAAAGAATGAGCAAACTTAGTTTGGGCAAAGCGCTCCTAGAGCTAGCTAAGACCCTAAAAAGAATGAGAAAACTTGGTCGTACCCTGATGAACTGACTAACCAAGGTGGGCAAAGTGATCCTAGAGCTGGCTAAGACCCTAAAAAGAATGAGTAAACTTGGTCGTACCCTGATGAGCTGACTAACAAAGGTGGGCAAAGTGCTCCCAGAGCTGGCTAAGACCCTAAAAAGAATGAGCGAACTTGGTCGTGCCCTAATGAGCTGACTAACTAAGGCGGGCAAAGCGCTCCTAAAGCTAGCTAAGACCCTAAAATGAATGAAGAAACTTGGTCGTACCCTGATGAGCTGACTAACCAAGATAGGCAAAGCGCTCCTAGAGCTGGCTAAGACCCTAAAAAGAATGAGGAAACTTGGTCGCACCCTAATAAGCTAACTAACCAAGGGGAGCAAAGTGCTCCTAAAGTTAGCTAAGACCCTAAAAAGAATGAGCAAACTTAGTCATACCCTAATGAGCTGACTAACCAAAGTGGGCAAAGCGCTCCTAGAGCTGCCTAAGACCCTAAGAAGAATGAACGAACTTGGTCGTGTCTTGATGAGTTAACTAACCAAGGTAAGTAAAGCGCTCCTAGAGCTGGCTAAAATCCTAAAAAGAATGAGAAAATATGGTCGTGCCTTAATAAGCTGACTAACCAAGGCGGGCAAAGCGCTCCTAGAGCTGGCTAAGCACTCTTAGAGCTGGCTAAGACCCTAAAAAGAATGAGGAAACTTGGTCATACCTTGATGAGTTGACTAACCAAGGTAAGTAAAGCGCTCCTAGAGCTGGCTAAAATCCTAAAAAGAATGATGAAAAAATGATCAGCGCTCTAAGAGCTAGCTTATACCTTGGAAAGAAGGGACAAGCACCCTAAAGGCTTGTTGGAGCCCTAAAAGGAAGAAGAAGGGGACAACACTCTAAGAGTTGGCTTGATTCCTAAGAGGAAAAAGATGAATGAATGAGGAACTAAGGTAAGGCAAGCAACTAGTTTCAAAAGACTCTTTAATTGGGAAAGGTATTTATAGAGAGATTTGCTGAAAAACCATTTATGAACAAGGAAAAGAGTAGTGATAAGCCCCTTGATTTGAAAAAAGAGTTTGAAGGATGTTAAAAACCACAATTGGGGAAGAATGACTTAAACTAGAAAAATGATGACCTTCGAAATGAAATAGATGACATGGATTAAAAGCTTAGCTATTCGAACTAACATGGATTTGGATAAAAGATCTTGTGACAAGCCTTTACTTTCTCTCTCTTCTTTTTTCATTTTTATTTTTACTTTTTTTTTTTAAGTTTTACCAACAGGTATAAATTCTTATCAAGGAACAATCTTATAACCACCCCTATCCTTAGTAAGCATATGGAATTTCTTAATGCCCATAACCTTAGGGCTTCTCTTAGGGCTTTTGTTATCTTAAGCCATTCCTTTCTTAATGAGAAGGTAACTCACAATTAGTTTAGTCAAAGAGGTCTTCCTTACTAACTCTCAGTCTAGATTACACTCTCGACTTCAATTCCAAAAATTATAGTTCATTTTGTAAGTGATACTCCGTGACCAATCCATTAGGTCTTTTTTGGTTTACCCCTATGAATTTAGGATTTTGGTCCAAGGGTTTGAAAAAAGATTAATGAAAAGGCTTGTTTTAACAGAAACACTTTTGTCAATCCCAGGTGTACAAATCAAGAACCTTGGGGAAAAATTAGAAGCATGCTTGCCCCTGTTTCAAAAACAATTTTTATTAAAGATAAATTATCTTTTAAGATTTGAAGAGCTTTTACATGTATAAGGGTGGTATTGTGAGTAGGGAGGCCTTATGTGATTTAGTATAGGTAGGAAAGGCTTTAAAGTGTCAGTATAAATATGGAAATTTATGTTTCTGGGCTTAGGAGTATGATTTAAGGCCTTATGTCTTCTGAGGCTGTTTAGGCATCGAATCTTAGCCATTTTGATTTGGTTTAGATGTCCTTATTAGGATGTAAAACATTTCTTAGGGCTTCTTTTCCTATACTTCCAGGCCCAATTCTTTGGCTTCTTTTCTTCTTCTTCCTTTATTTTTCTTTTAATTGCTTTGCCCCATCATCTCTTACTATTCTCTCTTTTTGGCCCCAAGAGTGATTGTTTCCATTGTTGAGCTTTTTTCTTTTTTTAATGATTCAAAGCCCTGATTCCATAGATTTCAAGTGTATCGGCTTGAGGTGGTTGAAAAAGGAAATTGGCTCTTCTTCATTTCAAAGAAAAATAATTTATTAGAAATAAAAGTCGTTTTTGAATTAATGTTGCTTAAACAAGCATAAACCAATTTTACCCTTATCTTCTAATCAATCACCCTAACCTCCAAATTGCCCTACTATGGGGTGGTTCTTAACAGGGTTTGAATTTAAAAATTCTCCAAATAGGTCCAACAGGGTGAACAATAGATGATTGTGTTTAGGATTTAGAAACAAATGCCTAACTTCACTTTAATCTATGTATCACATTCAAAGTGAACCTCCTTTAAGGAAAGAGTTCAAAGTATTCTCACTATTATGTTGCTCAACTCTCAAAGTGTTTCAAGTTGGTGTATAGGATATAGCTTGTCTCTTCTCATCCTAAACTTTTTTTTTTAAAAAGTGGGTTATCGGTTCCTTAAGGAGGAGTTTGCTTTTTTATTTGCCTAGGATTGGGTTTTGCCCCCCAGTTTCTTAAATCATGCCCCAATATTTGATTTTGTGTTCTAGTTCGATTCATGATTAAGCTTGGCTTTCTAAATAGATCAAAGGTTTTAGCTTAGCTTAGTTACTTTTAGGAGTTGAGGACTGTGCTCAGGTCGATAGCCTTAATGGGTTGTGGCTCATGTTCAGATTAGCTGGCTGGCCTAATGGCTTATGTTTGGGTAAGCCGGTGTTTAGGTTAAATGCTTAGCCAAGTGGCCTGTGTTTGGGTAAGTTACCTGAATGGGCCTAAGGTTGGTGTTGGCTAAGTAGCTTGTGTTTAGATTAGATGGTGATAAAGGGTTAAGTCTAGTATGGGTTGGAAGCTAAATGTTTAGGCTGGCTACTTGAGTAAGCCAAAAGGGCTCATGTTTGTTCAATGGCCCAAGGGGCTCATATTTAGGGTTGAATGGGCTAAAGGACTTATGTTTGGCTTGAATGGGCGAAAGGGCTCGTACTTGGCTTGAACGGGCTAAGGGGCTCGTATTTGGCTTCCTTAATAGGTCGAGGGACCTTGTGTGGTTTAAAAACCAAGTATTTAGGTTGGTTACTTGAATGGGCTAAAGGCTTGAGCTTGAGCTTATGCTGGTTCCTTAGGCCTATAAGCATTTATAGCAGTTAGCAACTTTTATTTTCATGTTTTTTTTTTTTTAGAAAGAGAAAGGTAAGGTCTTATTTTCAAAAAAAAAAAAATTACAAATAAGGATGATGGTTTACAAGTCTATCGATTTTGTTTACATTTTTCTAAATGAGATCGAATGGTGGGTAAATGGAAGACTATTTACAAAGACGGAAATTTTAAAGAATGACGAACGATGAACTAAAGAGAGCTTTATTATTTTTGAAAAAGGAAGATGAGAATACAAAAAACAAAGGTAGAGAACCTAAACTTTATTCAAGAATTTTATTCTAGGCTCCTTAGACTTGAACTAAAAAGACCCTACATTAAATCTCATAAATGAGCCTTAAGGTTCTCTATCATCTCATAAGCATCCCTAATAACCTGTGCCAAAAGGGACCTTAAGGCCCAGTTGTGAGCTTCAAAACACTCAAGCTTTTCTTTCGGATAAGTGATTTCATCTCTCAACACTTGCTCACGGAACCTGGAGGTGTCCAGCGGCCTATTACTCGATTGATCATTCGCTTGCTTATCTACCATCCTAGGTCTACACATTTTATAGACAAGGATCAATCATCAATGTAATGATAGAAAAAATAAATAAACGTAGAAATATGCAGATGTTATGGCCATTTGGGTTAATATATTACTCCTTAAGCTACAACTCTATTGCAATTTTTAAAAATTTGTTTGCAAAAACTCTTAAATGATCAGTAGGGCTGCAATTTCTTAAGGGTAATGTATTAACTTAAGTTTGGAGAGAAGTACATGCAAACAAGGTAGGTTCTAAAAGGTCCTTACGCTTTATAATCTCACTTGTTTTTAGAAAACACTTTCATTGGTCACATGAGCTTAAGTGGGGTGGCCTAATCGGCTCCAAACGGTGGTTGTCCCACTATGCCCAGAACTTACACAATGGCCCCCCTCTTAGGGACCTAAGAGGGTCTGGGTATGACTGCATCTACCCTGCATCTTTGATGTACAAATGAAACCCCATGCCTTGATGTATGCTATTTACAAAATAAATATACTAATTAAAAATATATATATACACGAAGCCAACAATAAATAAACAAATCAATATACAAAGAAATAAATAAATAAATAATGAAACCATGTAGGTAATTTGAAAAGCGATTTTAATTTCGAAATGTTTTTAAATGGTTAGCCCTCTTGACGGTCCCTAGTGGAGTCACCAAGCTGTCGAGCCTGGTTTTTTACCCTCCCGATTCTTTTTATAAAATTAGGTCTTCTCTAAACCGATCAATACTAAACCCTGCCCGTTTAATATTAACCCTCGATTAGAGTTTAAAGAAGATCATTTTTTCCAACTTGAAAAAATTTGGAGTCGCCACCCAACCGCAATCGGGAAAAGGGGTTAAGTTATAACCAATTAGGTGGATTATTTATAACTTAGCTACCGATCTATCGATTAAAAAACCAATTTGTAAAACGGCTTTTTTGAAAACCAAAGATTTAGATCCGGAGGCTAATTTATTAAACCCTAAACAGGTACCACTTTTTAACTTTCCGAATTTAACTTCACTTTTCAAATATACCCTTTTTAATTTCTAAAAACATCTAATTATAATACACGCGACTAAATTAATTAATTTACACAAATATCTAAAACTGGCAAAAATAAAACTTTCCATATTTTAAGTCGCCCCATACTTGCGTACTCGCTATTTAAGATCAGACGTACGTAGTTCTTTTATTAAAAAAACTTTAGTGGGTGATTTGATTTTAATTTTTGAAAAAAGGTCGTATTTACGTTTTTATCCAGTTCAATTTATCCAAGGAAATTCTTTTAAAAGGTCCTAATTGGTGTTTTATTTTTGGAAACTCTAAAATAGTCCGAATTTAGAAAAAGGTCTATTTATTTTAATTTATTTTTAAAAAACTTAATTTTTCTAAGTGTGAGAACGATTTTTGTTTACTAACCTATTTATTTATTTTTATTTTTATTATATTATCTTATTTATTTTATACCTAATCTTTCTATTTCTATTAAAATAAATAAATAGACTACTTCCTTTCTTTCTTTTTTTCTCTTTTTGTTTTTTCTTCTCTTTCTTTTTTTTCGTTCTTTTTTCTTTTTTCTTTTTCCCTTTCTCATTTATAACATTTACAAATAAACAAATAAATAAATAATAAAAAAGAAAAATTGGTCGACTCAGATTGGCTTCGATTGGCTCGAACGGCTCAAATCAACTTACTTTGGCTTAGATCAACTCGGTTTGCTCACTTTGACTTGGATCGGCTCACTTCAATTGGGATCGACTCGGTCGGCTCACTTCGGCTTAGATCAACTCGGTCGACTCACTTCGATTTGGCTCAGCTTGGTTGGCTTGAGTTGGCTCACTTCGACTTAGATCGGCTTAGAGTTGGCTTGGTTGACTCGAGAAATCTGATGGTGATGGTTTTCGTAAAAACATGATAGGGAATAATATCTTAGAGAGAGAGGAATCGTACTAGAAAGAGGAAATTTCGATTTTTGTTTTTCTAAAGTGTTTTGAAGTTTTTGTTGTATTTTGAAAATGAAGAGTAGACCCCTATTTATAGGTATCATGGTCATGTTAAGGATGAAAAAAATTAAATGCAATATGATTTTCTTCCAATTTTGGATTGGATGAACCAGAACAATATGTGGTGCCAAATACATAGCTGTGCGTATATGAATGTGCCAGAGTATGTCGGAGTGTGTCGGAATGTGTCTACCATACTTAGAAGTGAGTTGGCAAATGAGATGGCGACAACGTGGCCCATGATGTGGCAATGGCATGGCGATAAAGTGAGAAAAGAAAATAAAAAATACATTTTGCACCTTCCATGGATTGAACCCAAGATCAAGTCCAAATGCTTATCCAGCTGAGCTATTGGTTTTTCCTTATTCATATATGTAATTAATTGCACATATAGACCAAGTTAGCCTAAGCTAGATTCAAATCTAAACTTGAACCTAACAATCTTTTATTCAAAACTATTAAAATTGAAATTAAAATTATATTCTAATTAAACAACCTAAAAAATTATTATTTTCTAAATACCCTATTTTATTTTTCAAATTTCTTTTTTTTTGTATTTTTTTCTAAATTTCTTCATTTTTTAGGGATTTTTTTAATTTTCTATTTTTTTGAACTTTTTCTAATTTAGGACCCTATAACCTAATTTGAAAAATAAAAGGGAAACAAAAATTAGGTATCTACAGAATTAATCTAGTATTTTTATGTTCATAAGTATTTAAAAGTAATCTCTAATCGTTCGCTAACAATTTTACATAATTTGGTGTTTCATTTAATTATTAGGCTCAATAAAGGTTTTATTACCCTTATGGCAAATTAGTACATTTATAGGCTTAATGTTTGAGTCTTAAGATTTTTATCATAGTTGGATTTGATCTTTAGTATTTATATACATATAAGATTCAAGGTTTTCATATGCAATTAAGCTTTTTATTACATACAGGATCGATCTCTTACAATTACACATGTTTAAGGTTTAAAGTTTTTGTATGCAATCAGAGTTCCAATTAATAAGTTAAGGTTTTTCATATTCGTTTTATGTTTAGAATTAAAATTTTAATCAATTTTAAATTTATCAATTCTATTGACTTACGAAAATTATCTACAATACATGAGTTAGATTATATACTTAGAAAGCTAGATTTATAGGGTTTACAAATACTCTCAAGAAACCCAAACAAAAGCTAAAGGCAAAAAGGAAGAAAACAAAAGAAGCTATCAGAGCCCCCTTGTACCTTAGCACCTTTTGGCCTTACCACCACCATACACCACCAAATGACAATCCACTACCATCATAAGATCACACAAACACTCTATTTTCTTGTCAACAAACATTTTTCCTCAAAGGAATAAGTTTCGACTTCATTCTTAGTGGAAAAGTTGAAACTCATGAAGGCCAACTTAAGGTAAACTCACCCAACTTGACTTTCTTGTTCACATAAGTTATACCTATGATATCTTGAGAGTTTAGGAATAGAAATATTAGATAAACATGTTATAATATTGTGCATGTCATTTTAGAGTCATATAATCACACCTCCATTCATGTACTTAGCTAATTTGTTACTTATAGCCTACAAGTGTAGAAGATAGTTTTATGTAGATAACTTGAAAAGAAGTTAATAAAACTCCATGAAACCCTAATTACCATCCATGCCACCCTCTCAATGATATGTATCCATATTGTTTTCACCATGTTATATGATATTAATAGCTTAAAACAAGAAAACATGCGATTGAAACAAGGAAACATACTAGAATAAGTGTCAAATGAAATAAGTTGAAGGAAAGCCTAGAAGAACCCTACTTGGCTGCTACTTTCATGAAAGTTTGAAATCTTTAAATTTTGATTTATTAGCTTAATAACATGATTATTTAGTATTAAGTATGCTTTAAGACTTAATTAACCAAGATAAATAAGGTAATGGTGAGTTAATGGCCTAAACTAGTTAAGTTAGTGATTAAGGCCTTAGGAATAGTGTTAGAAATCCTATTAATGAAATTAACCATATCTGGAATACTTAGTAAAATGGGTTATTTAGTGGACCTATTAGCATATTTGGCCTACTGGAATAAGTTAGAATCAAGTTTAGGGTCCTAGAATGCAAATTAGGCCAAAGTTATCTTAGTTAATGATTAGGGCCTTAGAAATATGATTAGGAACTCAAAAAATGAAAAGAACCAAATCTGAATCCTAATAGAAAAAACACTTATCTTAAGGCCTTTAGTGGGCTTAAACCCAAAATCATAAATGGAGTTGGGCTTAAGGCCTTAAAATGCAAGATAAGCCCAAAAGCCGTTAAAAGAAGCATGAATAGAGCCCAATAACTTAGTGACCAAATCTGAACCCTAAATTAAAAGCCTCATAAAATAATATATAAAAGGTCTATTAAGTCCAAAAGCCCATTAAAGCAATCTCTTATAGGCCCTTTTGTAGGCAAGGGCCTTAAACTAGTAAAAATGGCCTATTTAAGCCCACAAAAGCAACACCAAGGCTCAAGGTGAAAATTTAAAGTATTGTTTATAAAAGGTCCACTTAAAATACTTAAAAGGAAGCTCAAAATATTAAGTGCAAGATCCAAGATCAAAAGCTAAGCCTAAAACACAAAACTAAGTCCAAACCTTAAAGTGACCACATTCACCCTTTAGACCCACAAACTTATAAGGCTCAAATCAAAAATTTGACCCAAAAGCCCAAAAATAACCTCACCAAGTGAAAGAACACTCAAAAACGATGGAAAACGACTATAAGAACATGAAATTCCAACTTAAAACAAGAAAGTTATGAACAAAATACGAAATAGGTGGAAATAGAGAAATTATAACAAGGCTAAGGAATATATTAAGTTTAAGATGAGTCTTATTTACTTTAATTACCTTACTCAAATGATTTGAGATACCAAGTTCGAGGCTGCTGAGGTTTACTGAGAAGGCTAGACTTTAAGGATGAGTGAGTATACTACCCCCTATTTTACTTTGTTTTGTGCTTATATTTAGTGCACCATCTAATTATATATGATAATTGAACTTAATGCATGTTAGTGTATATGGGAACTTGTGTGTTCCTGTTCTGGTTGAACTCTGCTTGCAAAACATCTTAAGATATTTCAAACACCCTTGTTTGCTGCATTGGAACGTAAGGCATTAGAGTATCTAGAATATACTTGCTTGACTACCCAATGAAGCCATGTCTACTAATGAGGATGGTTATATTGTTAAGAGATTTCGTATTAGAAGTAGATACCTAGGTCTTGATGCCTAACCAGGGCAATGATAGGCACTAAAACTGTGCTATATACAATTACTAGCCAACTATATATATTGTTTGCATTGCATATGCATGTACATGCATTCATATGTTTAATAAATAACTTGCTTGTTATTATCTTATGGTAAGGTAGGAAGGTTACTCACTAAGCTAGATGTAGCTTACCCCCCTCTCCCCCCAATAGTTTCTTTTACAGGTCTTACAAAGCTAGGGCTAAGCTAGCATTCGAGTATAAAGCACTCCAATAGGTTGAGAAAGTATAATGATAAGTTTAGAAAAGCAATTAGGATAGTTGAATTAAACTTTTAAAAGTGTTTAGGGGCTTTACAATTTTTGGAATTTAGATAACCTTTCTTATTGTTTGGTAGATGATTCCAACTCTTTGCGGTTCTAGTGACCATGGATTACTGGATCACTTACAGATGTATATATGGTTAAGTAGATGTATGTAAAATGAATAAGCACCCTTAGAAACTCACTAATTAGATCCTTACAAACTCTTACTTATAAGGAGATCTTTATATCATGGGTGCACACATGATACAAAGATTTATAAGTAAAACTACTAGCCCCCTTCTAAGGCGTTACATATTTACTTTCACTCAGCTCACAAAGAGATAAGGGGATACTTATGTATTCTCAAGTTATGAAGAAAACTAACTCGACACCACCATCAACTAGGGGAAATACTTTTGAGAGCACATAAGATAGAGTCAACTACTTTTGAAGAAGCCTTATTGTATTATGATCCTAGTTATAAGAAGGATCTATACACATGTAACAAAAGAAAAGAAAAGTATTGTATTTTAGATCTAGTTATGCTTGGAAGGATACACTCTTTGTATAAACCATTGTAAAGCTAAACTCCGTTATAGTACTCTTTTATTATAACTAGAACTTTTGTTAAATAGAAATAGGTATTCCTATGTGATGGTACATCTTATGCTATGCTAAGATGTGACATATCATGCACAATGTAGTCTTTATGTGTCTAATCTTTTGATGGGGTAATGCTAAAATTACTATATAACTTTAGATTTTTTTTTTTCCAAACTTCTACAAAAAGTTTGAAATTGCTGAATTTTATAGCCATTCAAACTTTTACTTATTAAATTTACTACACTACCTTCAATTGTTTTCGTTTATACTTTTATGCTGAGCATTTGACATGTCATCTTTCTAAACATGATGAAGAAGAGAATTTGGCAAGTAAAAGTTTAAGAATAATATTTTTTAGTAGCTTCAAATTTTAGTAAAATTTCATGAGGAGAAGTTCAAAAGGGTATAACATTTAGCAACTTTGAACTTCAAATGTGAAAATAGAAAAATTCTCAAAGTTTGAATGGTGTTTTGACATTACTTATCTTTTGGTTATCTAAATTGTTTTGAAACAAGTCCATGAAAATAAGGGTAAATAATAATAGCTAGCAAGTAACTACTCTTCCACATGCACATACATGTTAAATGACAAATGAGTTACATTATAAATAAAAGGACAACCAAAACAACCAATATACAAAGTATCGGCTTAAGGTTATTTAAAGGTAAGGGGAGTATGCACAAGCACATCTAGCATCCTAGATAATGAAACTGAATCTCTAGATCAATTAACATCAATATCCAAATCTTATTTTCCTTAATGCTTAATTTTATGATCAAATATTTCTAATTAAAATTTAGGGGTTGGTGAGGAGTTTGTTCACAAAAATAAGGAATAATAAAGGATTCAAGGAAACCTGAAAGAAAAGTAGTTGCTCTGGTCAAAAAGTGGTCAATTGCTTTGCCAAAGTAATTACTCAAGTGGCTAAAGTGGTTCACCATATAGTAAGAGTGGTCAATCGCCTAGATTGATTTGTTTTGGATTCAACTTGTATTTCTAGTTCAATGCATGGTTTTGCCTGAAAGGTCTTTGGTTTTTGTTTAAGGTCTATTTGGTTATTCATCGATCTAAGGCTTAAGAAAACCATTGAATCATGTTCATTATAGAGATTATTTCATGTTTCAATCACAATTAAAATGTTTTTGGGCTAAATTAATCCATAGATAAGGTTTCGGGTCAGGGAAGTTGAAGGGCTAAATCGTTGCCCTACTAAACTCTTGTCTTCTAACTTTCAACTTAATTTATGGACATCCTAAAAGTTTGTAACTAGTTTAACAGGAGTTGTCAATCGATTCCACTTCCTTTGTTAAAGGTCACAAATAATTCTTTTTTCTCTATTTAAAGTGGTCTCATAAGCTTTTTATTTTATTTTAATGTCATGTTTACTATAATTTTAGAATATATAGGCAAAGATACTTAAACATATATATAAACATGTTCACAAAAGCAAATCTAATTATCTATGTTATTATAATTGAAATGTTTTTGTATTTAATGACACATAATTTTCCAAAACATTAACATTTTAATTATATACACCACTAAATTTTGTCATCAATATAGAGTAAAGGAGAGGATATTTGTTTGTGTATTAACTAAGCATTTTTTATTAAGATTTGTAATATGACCATGTCTCATACTTTCATAATACGCTACTTTGAGCCTTTCTTTCATTTCTTTGTCATGATTGCTTTTCTTGCACTTGATTTTGTCTTATAATAGTGAAAGTTCATATTTTTCCTACCCTTTGTCTTTAAGACATAGTTGAGTTAGGATTTGCTAATTTTGATTTTTGATACTCTCATTTCCTTCACTCTAAATGGTAGAATCCTTCTACTAGTTTTTGTGCCATCATCATTATGATGTATATCTACTTTATAAGTCATTGATTTTCCTTTGAGACCACATAGGGTCAATGTCGATAGATTTGTGGCTTTCTCAATCACTATTTTCTATACATCATATAATCTTGGTAGTATTTTGAGCATCTGTCTAACAAGATTCTAGTCATTATATTTCACACCATGTGTTTTGCCCCATACCAAAAGTAGTAAATAACTAAGTAAATAAACACTAGTGGATTCATTTGTACCACTTAGCCCAAAAGTTTCAAACTTATGTGATACATCTCTGAGGTCATACACATGAAGGCTACACCACAAAATAACAAGAGTGAAAAGAAAACAATGGAGCTTTAGTAAAGTTTGAACAGCTATTAACTAGATATAATACAACGACTAACCTTACTTAGCTTAATCTTCACTTAATATGATGCACAAGCAAGGATTGAGGTTGCTTGCTATTAACTTTTACTAAAGGAGCTAGATCAAAGCTAAGGATAAAAGAGAACACAAAGGTTAAAGGAAATTCTACAATTCAATAATGAAGTTGATGTCTATGTACAGGAAAAAAGGGAGTTTATATACTAGCCCCACTAGGATTACAAGTGTACTAGGAAAAGACAAAAAGGATTAAATACAAAAGATTCCTCAAATATACTAAAAAGGGGTAAAAATGACAAATAATATCTAGTACGGAAAAGTAAAGAATCCTTTGGAAATGTTGTGCCAAAAGATACATATCAAGTGGTGGTTGGTGGTTCATAATGTGGCCAGTCTTATTAATGTGAGTTCTTAGATAACTTAACACTTATAAGATTCAACTTGGATGATGTCAGGAGAGATTCTAGAAACTAGCCCCACCTGACTTAGGTCAAGTTTGAGATCAGGGCGTTCAAAATTACATAGAGCCTTTTAAGGTCAAGAAGTTAGGCAACTCTGCTCAGATAGACGTCAGGCGCTCAGTAACTTAGAAGCTATGTTAACCTCAACTAGAGTTTGGCACTCAGGTCAACAAAATTGTAGGAGTCCAAGATCAATGAAGGAATCTTCATCCTTAAAGGGTTCTTGAGTTAATACACACCATGTATGTCCTTGCAACTATTAAGCCTAATTTTTTACCAGTTTTTGTGATTTTCCTTAAACCAATCAATACTAAATCACACCCATTTAATATTGATCCTTGACAAAGGTTTAAAGAAAATTGATTTTTTAAAAGAATTTTGTAAACTTTTAGAGTCACACTCGACTAGACTCGGGCCATTTGATTTTGATCTAGACACTAGTTTATACGAGGAAAACTGATTTTATAGAAAAAAGGTTTTCAAAAAACTAAAGAAATGAGTTTAGGGGTTAAGTTTTTTAAACCATTATAGGTATTATACACTTTCCTAATTTAGATTTAATTTCTCAAAATCACCTTTTAAAAATCAATACTAAATAAATTAGATTTTTATTTTTACTAAATTGAGTAATTTGAGCTAAAAGTGGAAAAAACTAACTTTTTGATTTTTTATATCATCCCGAAGATGTCGACGTACTCGTTATTCAGGATCAAACATACTAGTTCTTTTAGGAAGGCTTTAGGTAGGTGAGTTGATTTTAATTTTTGAAAAAGGTCGGGTTTACATTCTTGACTCGGTTTGAGGTTATTTAAAGAAAATTTTCTAAAGAGGTCCCAATACTTGATTTATTTTGAGAAAGATCTAAAAGTATCCAAATTTTGAAAATAGTTGATTTGTTTCTTATTTATTTGGAAAATTGGTTGTTTTTTAAGTGTTAAAACAATTTTCATTTTTTATTCTTTTATCATTTTTTTATTTAAGTTTTAACCAAGAAAATAAATAAATAATTTAAAACTAATCTACTATATCTTTCTCTTTTTTTTCATCCTTCTTTTCAGTTTTTCCTTTCCTTTCCTTTTTTTGTTTTTTTTTTCCATTACAAAAAAAATATTATAAAAGATAAAATAAAAAAAATAAATAAAGGGTGAACCATATCCAAAGCAAGAGGCACAGGTCATAGAGTTGGGCATGGAGTGAGTTCGTCGATTTGGTCGGGTGAGCTAGCCTAATTTACATGCACTACACATGTTTTAACAAGAGGGAGAAGCAACAACTGAAAATGGGGTGGGTGAGGGGGTTTCTAACGATTTCTAAAGTAGGTAAACCCACTTTCATGTGGATCTTATTGATGATAGGGGTGTTGGTGATGTTGCCACAATGTTTCATGATAGTTTGAGGTGGTTGGGCATAAACTGATCGGTAGTGGTGGCTAGGAAGTCACGATTGGGCTAGCTAAGGGAAGTTAAATGTTTGGGTCTTAGGTTTAGACATGCCATGAGTTAAGATGTGGCATTGGTTTCAACTAACAAGTGGTGGTGGATGGTGTTTCAAGCCTAAGAGCCATGATGATTAAGGTTCAAAAGAGGAGGCGATTGAAGCTTAGGTCGAAGTTGGTTCAATGCTTATTTGTTGTTGTCGCTACAATTGATGTTAGGTTTGGGTTAAAGGGGTCGTGTCACATGTAGCTAAAGTTTCGAGGTAGAGCTTGGTCGAGAGAAAGGGTTGGGAGGTTGCAATTGAATCTATGTGCACGCACATCTATTGCTGTTGCGTGTAGCTATTCGCTAGCTATAAGTCTATGATGAGTGGCTTAGGTATGGGTTAAAGAGGGTAGTTGGTCATTAAAGGGTGATCATGTATAGAAGAAGTAAGGGGTTGAGCAAGTGTGTTTGGGTATCCAATTGTAGTGGTCAAAAGTCATGTGTACAGTTGCATAAGGGAGATTAGGTTGTGGATTGTATGTTTAGGCAAGGGTCGAGAGGCCGAGGGAGCGTGTTTTGTGTAGGTTTGTGACAACGGCATGTGAGGTAGGTAAAAGAGAAGGTGCTCCTATGTATGGGTGTGTGACAATAGCATGTATAGTGGGCAAAAGAGAGCGTATTGCTGTAATGAGTGATGACGGTAGCAAGAAAGAGAGATATCAAAGATGGAGTTGTGACAAGAAAGAGATAGGCTGTATGTGTGTCTTGTTGGCTCATTGTTGGTTAGAGAAATTCAAAGAGAGAGAGAGGTGATCGTCAAGAGAGAGAGAGCTCTGATGATTATACCCCCACCCACCCCTTCACTCCCTCCTTTCCAAAATCAATCTTCACGGGTCCTTCTCTCAATCATGAAAAGGACTAAATTAAATTCAAAATTTTCCATTTAATGAGTATGATTGAATTAAATATGAAATTACTTAAGTTTGATGTCCTATAATGAATTCCATGAAGATAGTTCTTATGTGGAAGGAGAGGGAAAGAAAAGGACGAGAGGAGAAAGAGAAGGAAAAGGGATGCTGATATGGCGCTACATCAGCTGTGTCGCCCAATTAGAGTCTACCACATGTCTCGGTCATACCCGTAGTCCATTGGTTAATTGACATGTGGTAGATTGAAATCAAAAGAAGAAAAAATAAAAAGCTTGTTATGCCTTTTGTAAGAATCAAATCCAAGACCTTTATTCAAACCCAATATCAAGTGAAAGTGTAGAACCGTTAGGTCGTTAGGCCATTAGTCTATACCTTGTCCATACGTGCAATCAAATTACACATTTTGATTGCACATATAGACTAGGTCAATCTGAGCTATATGTAAATCTAAGCCCAAGCTTAACATCCCTCCCTTCTTTTATTATGAAGGCCTAAAAAAACATTAAAGCTAAATTAAAAATTCTATTCTATTAAATTTTCTATTTTTTTATTTTCTAAATTTTCCTTAAATTATCTAATTAATTTTTTCTAATATTTTTTTTTCCTAAATTATTACCTTTTGACCTATTCTAAAAATTTTTAAAATACAAGAGGGCTAAAATGTAATGTCTATAGTTGCTTTTCTTTATGGTGAAGTTCAAGTAAAATTTTATTATAAAGACAAAAGGAGACACCATTCTTGCCCTATGGATAGATTAGTCCTAAGAAGTGCTACAATTAGTTAACTATCCTAAGCTTGGTTCACTAGGGATTTGGTGAATGGTGAGCAATGAAAGAAAGGGAAGGCACTCTAAGAGCTGGCCGAAACACAAAAAAAAAAAAAAAAGAGAAACTAAAAGAGGGTAGTACCCCTAAAGGCTAGCAAGAACCCTTAAAGAATTTAAAAACCTAATCGTGCCCCTATGAGCTAATTAACCTAGGCAAATAGGCAAAGCACTCCTTAAGTTAGTTAAGACCTTAAAGAATTTGAAAACCTGGTCATGCTCATCTGAGCTAACTAACCTAGGTAGGAGCGTCTTTGGTGGACTAGCAACCCTAAATTTTGGAATTGATTCAAGAAAATTTGGAAGCACTTCTCTAAGCTAACTGTCTTAGGTAATTAGGTGAAACGCTCCTTGAGTTAGTTAAGACCTTAAATTAAAACCTAGTCATGCTCCTTTAAACCAACTAACCTAAGCGAGAGCATCTTTGGTAGACTAGCAACCCTCAATTGGAATCAATTTAAAATCCTAGTCATGCTCCTTTGAGCTGACTAACCTAAGCAGGAGCATCTCTAGTAGACTAACAACGCTAAATTGGAATCGATTTGAAAACCTGGTCACGCTCCTTTGAGCTCACTTACCTAAGTGAATGGGTGAAACGTTCCTTAAGTTGGCTAAGACCTTAGATTGAAACTTAGCCATGCTCCTTTAAGTCGACTAACCTAGGTGGGAGTGTTTCTCAAGGATTAGTAACCCTAACTTGGAATCAAAGAAAAAATAACCTAGAAGTGCTCCTTTAAACTGACTATCCTAGGTAAATGGGCAAAGCACTCCTTAAGCTGGCTAAGACCCTAAATGAGAGCTCAATTATACTCCTTTGAGTTAACTAACCTAGGTGAAAGCGTCTCAACCCTAAATTGGAATCGATTTGGAAAACCTTGTCATGCTCTTCTGAGCTTCCTAACCTAAGCGGGACTACCTCTAGGGATTAGCAACTTTAAATTGTAATTGATTTGGAAAACCTAGTAGTGCTCTTCTAAGCACACTAAACTAGGCGAGAGCATCTCCTGAGGACTAGCAATCTTAAATTGGAATCAATTTAAGAGAAGCACCCTATAGGCTTGTTGAAGGAAAGCGCCTTACGGGCTTGCTAAAACCCTAAGAGAAATTGATGAAGGGAAGTGCCCTATAAGATCACTAAGACCCTAAATAGAATTTGATAAAAGGGGAAGCATCTTATGAGCTTACTAAACCTTAAGAGAAAATGATAAATCAATATAGTGCTTTATTAGCTGACTAACCCTAAAAATGAATGAAAGAGGGGACGGTGTTTTAAAAGCTAACTAGAACCCTAAAAATGAATAAAAGAGGGGACAATGCTTAAAAAGTTGGTTAAAACCTTAAAAAAGGGTTTGAAATGGGATAAAGCTCTAAGTGCTGACTAAAACCTTAAAGTTGGCTAGAACCCTAAAAGGATAAGAGAGGGGACAGTGCTATAAGACCTAGCTAGAACCCTAAAAAGAATGAAACAAGGGATAGCGCTCTAAGAGCTGGTTAAATCCCCTTAAAAATGAATTGAGGATATGATAGTGCTCTAAAAGCTGGCTAAAGCCCTAAAAATGATGAGACGGGACAATGCATTAAGAGCTAGTTAGAACCTTAATAAAAATGATGAGAGATGGGAAAACTGAGGAATGTAAACCATTTAAAAAAAACTCTTGACTTGAAAATACTTACAAACAAAGAATTTAGTCAAAATCATTTAATGACAAAAGAGGCATCAAGGACTAAGTCCCTTAATGACTTCGATTAATGTAATCAGCTTAAAATGTTTGACCACATTGAAAAGAAAACAAATGATTTGAATTGAAAGTTTGGCTAATCAAGCTGGCATGGATTTGAAAATGGACAAAAAACTTGTGACAAGCCTTTACTTTCTCTCTCTTTTTCTTTTTGTTTTTATTTTCTTCTTCTACTGGTTTTCTTTTTCTTTTATTTTTATTTTTTTTTTTTGAAAGTTTGCTAACACATATAAATTCTTATTAAGGAGCAAATGTTATAATCATCCTCTTTTTTGGTAACCGTATGGGGCATCTCAATACGCCAGACTTTAATGTTGGGCTCTCTCGTAGGGCTTTGTGATTTTAAACATTCCTTTCTTAAGGAAAAATGTAACTCATGATTAGTCTAGTCAAATAGGACTTCCTTACGAACCCTTAGTCCAAATTACACTTTTGACTACCGTCCTAAAATTATAGTCCATTTTGCAAGTGATATACCTTAATCAATCTATTTGGTTTTTTTTGGTCCAACATCATGTCAAAAGGGTTTCAAAAGGACTTGTGAGAAGGTTTATTTTAAAAGAAATACTTTTATTTAGAGCATGCTTGCTCTATTCTCAAAAACAATTTTTATTAAAGATAAATTATTCCTTAAAATCGGAAGAGCTTTATTAAAGGGGATATTATGGGTGGGAAGGTCTTGTGTTTGTAATTAAGGATATGTAAAGGGACTTTGTGTCTTGTGATTTGGAATGAATATGTAGGGCTCATGTTTTTAGGCTGGGCATGAGATTCAGAATGGGCATAAGGGCTTTGCATTTCGCTTTAATTATAGGCCTTACATTTTCTAGGCTTTCTTCAGTTGGGGCTTTTCTCTTTATATACAAGCCCAATTTTTAAGCTTTTTTCCTTTTTTTCATTATTTTTCTTCTTTTTTTTTTTGTTGCCCTATTCTTTCTTTTTCTATTTTGCCCCTTTTCTTTAGGCTTCTATGGTCAAGTCTTTAACTTTGAGAAATTGAAAGCCCTAAATCCATGGATTATGAGTATATGGGCTCGAGTGAGGAAGGTATAAGCTTAAGGTGTTTGAAGGGTGTCTCCTCTTATTCATTTCAAAAATAATAATAATAATAATAACTTATCAGAAATAAAAGTTATCTTTGAATTTAATGTTATTGAAGTAAGCACAAACCAAATTTATCCTTCACTCCCCTTCAATGAACTTAACCTCTGAATTGCCCCACTATAGGGTAATTCTTGACAAAGTTTAAATTTGAAAATTTTCCAAATAGGTCCAACGAGGTTAATAAGAGATAATCATGTTTAGGATTTGAAAATAAATACCTAACTTCAATTTAATCTATGTATTACATTCAAAGTGGACCTACTTTAAGGAATGAGTCCAAAATATCCTCAACATTTTGTTGCTTAACTCTTAAATCATTTAAGGGTTAGTGCGTAGAATATAGTTTACCTCTTTTCATCTTAAACCTAAAAATGAGTTACCAATTTCTTTAGGAGAAATCTATATTTATTATCCTCGGGTGAAGATTAACTTTGCCCCCCAGTTTCTCAAAACATGCCCTAATTTTGATACTTTTCACTTGATCGAAGTTCACGACTTGGATTATATTTGACATTGTATTTTGACTTAGCTTATGTTTGGGCTTGGTTTTCTAAATGGAATAGGGGTTTTAGCTTGGCTTAGTTACCTTGATGGGCCAGGGATTGTGTTTAGTTCAACTACCTTAACCGACTGTGGTTTATGTCTAGCCTGGCTGCCATAACGAGTCATGTTTTGTGTTTGACTCGGCCGCTTTAATGGGCCGTGGTTTTCTTTTAGGTAGATATATTAATCGAGTTAAGGGCTTTGTATTTGGCTCGGCTACCTTAATGGGCCAGTAGCTTAGTTAAGGCATTAGCATTTGGGCTAGTTACCTTAACAAGCCAAATGGCTTCATTTAGATAGGATGCATTTAAGCTAGCTACTTTAACAGGCTGAGGGGTTTTATTTAGGTTGACCCATAAGAATTGTAACCATCAATAAAATCCTTTTTTTTTCTTTTTTATTTTTTTTTTATTTTGTGAGAGAGAAAGACGAGACATTATTTTACAGAAACTGAGAAATTTAAAAGAAAAATGGTGATTTTTTTAGGATTCTATTTACAAGTTGTGAAATCTACATTTCCTTGAGTGAGAAGGAACAATGGTTAGATGAATGCTATTAAAGAACTATTTACAAAGAAGGGAATACTAAAGAATGAAGAATGATAAACTAAAAAAAAAAAAGCTTTTACTATTCAAGAAAATTAGAGTATAGAAGGCAAAGGAAGAGGGCTTAACATTTATTCTTGATTTGCAACTTAACATTTATTCTGGGCCACTTAGCTATGAACTAAAAAAACCCAAAACTAAGTCTTGCAAACAAGCTCTAAGGTCTTCTAGCATTTCATGGGTTTCCCTAATGACTTGTCTAAGAATGACTTTTAAGACTCGATTGTAAGCTTCAGAACATTCGAGCTTTTCCTTCAAGTAAGCAATTGCAGCCTCTAGTAGTTGCTCACAAATCTTAGGGAGGTCTTGTAACCTATCAATTCTTTGATTATTTGCTTAGTTTTTTGTCATTTTGTGCCTAAACGTTTCATAAACAAGAATCAATTACTAATAAAATAAAAGAATGTAAGTGGAAACATGCATATGATTAGAACCATTTAGATTAGTCTCTTTAAGTTGCAACCCTACTATTTGATTTGATGTTAAATTTTTAAAAAACATCTAAATATTAGTAGGGTTTCAATTCTTAAGAGTAGTATATTAACTTAAGGTTTAAGGGAGGTGTATACAATTAGAGCAGGTTCTAAAGGTCCTTAAGCTTTGTAACCTCACTCATTTTTAGAAAACACCTTCATTGGTCACATTAAGCCTAGTACAACCATATACAAATGTAGAAGATAATAACTAGCAAATAAATAAATAAATTACACTCAACAAGTTGATTTTAAAGAATTAATTCTAAATTTGGAAAGTTAGATGGTTAACCCTCTTGACATCCTTATTGGAGTTGCTATCCTATTGAGCCAAAATTTTCTCGGTTTTTATAATTTTCCTTAAACTAATCAATACTAAATCATACCCATTTAATATTGGTCATCAACTAAGGTTTAAAGAAAATTGATTTTTTAAAAGAATTTTGTAAACTTTTGGAGTCACCACCTAACTAGAGTTAAGAAATGGTTTAAGTCAAAACCAAATGGGTAGATTTGGTTTTACCTAGACATCAATTCTCAGGGGGAAGACTGATTTTATAGAAAAGAGGTTTTGAAAAAACTAGAGAAACAAATCCAAGGGTTAAGCTTTTTAAATCCTTATGGCTACCATAAACTTACCAAATTTAGATTTAATTTCTCGAAATCACCCTTTAAAAATTGGCACTTAAAAAATTAGATTTTTCATTCTTACTAAACTAAGTAATTTGAACTAAAAGTGGAAAAAACTAACTTCTTTGTTTTTTATGTTGTCTTGAAGGTGCCTATGTACTCGCTATTCAGGATCAAACATATGCAATTCTTTTATAAAGACTTTAAGTGGGTAGGTTGATTTTAATTTTTGAAAAAGATCAAGTTTACATTCTTAACTTGATTTGAGTTTATTTATGGAAAAATTTTTAAAAGGGTCATAATACTTGATTTATTTTGGGAAGATTCTAAAAGTATCTAAATTTTGAAAATGGTTGATTTGTTTTTTATTCATTTGGAAAATTGGTTTTTTTCTAAGTGTTAAAACAATTTTAATTTTCTATTCTTTTATCATGTTTTTTTATTTAAGTTTTAATTGAGAAAATAAATAAAATATTTAAAACTAAGCTACTATATTTTTCTCCCTGTTTTTTTCTTCCTTCATTTTGGTTTTTCTTTTCTTTCCTTTTTTTTGTATTTTTTTTTTTTTTTTTTACAATTACAATGAAAATAACTAAATAAATAATACAAAATTATAGAAGATAAAACAAAAAAAAAAACAAAAAAATAATAATAATGGTCAAAACATATCCAAAGCAAGGGGCATGGGCTATGGAGCAAGTTTGTGCCCAACCCAATTCACATGCATTGCACATATTCCAGCAAGAAGGAGAAGTAGCAACTGAAAAAAGGGGTAGGTTTTCAACAATTTCTAAAGTGTGTAAACCCACTTTCTAGTAGATCTTATTGATTATAAGGGTCTTGGTAAGGGTGCCACAATGTTTCGTGGTGATTTGAGGTGGTTAGGCATGGAGTGACCGGCGATGGTGGTAAGGCAGTCGCGACTGAACTAGCTAGGGGTAGTCAAATGTTTAGGTCTTGGGTTTAGAGATGCTATGAGTTTAGCTGTAGCATTGGTTTCGACCGACAAGTGGTGGTAAATAGTGTTTTAAGCATAGTGGTTACGTTGATTAAGGTTCAAAAAGAGGTAATTAGAGCTTAGGTCGAAGTTGGTTCAGTACTTATTTGCTGTTGTTGCTGTAGTTGATGTTAGGTTTAGGTCACAGGAGTGGTGTTGCATGTAGCTAGAGTCTCGTGGTAAAGCTTAGTCAAGAGAATGGGTTAGGAGGTTACAATTGGATCTATATGCACGTACGTCTGTCGTTGCTGCATGTAGCTATTCGATAACTGTGGGTCTGTAGTGAGTGGTTTGGGTGTAGGTTAAAGAGTGTGGCTGGCTGTCAAGGGGTGATCATATGCAGAAGAAGTAAGGGGCTGAGCAAGTGTGCTTGGGCATATGATTATGGTAGTTGAAAGTCATGTATGCAATTACGTGAGGGAGATTAGATTGTGGATTATATGTTTGGGTAAGGGTCGAGAGAGTGAGGGAGCATATTGAGTGTATTATCTACCCCTTAAACTAATCACTCACAGCTGAGCTACAAGACTCCAAGGACTCGCGAAGAGAATACTAGCCCAAAACCAAAGTTGAGATAGGGATTCCTATCCCAAGCCAATCTCCTGCCAGCCTAATTATCAAATCCTTACATGTGTCAAATTTGCACCTACCTAACAATGATGCCTTATTCCATAAGACAGTCCAAGATTATCTAAGCTAAGCTGCTGGACCAACTATAAACATCTAACGCCAATATAGCTGACATCTTTATAGGATTAATTGACCCCTGACCTAATCTAGATCAGGTTGCCCCTACCACCACCTACACACACCCCCTCTCCACTTAAACCAATCACTCACAGCCAAGCTACAAGACTCCAAGGACTCGCAAGGAGAATACTAACTCAAAACCAAAGTCAAGATGGAGATTTCTCTATCCTGAACCGATCTCCTGCTAGCCTAATTATCAAATCCTCACATGTGTCAAATTTGCACCTACCTAACAATGATGCCTTACTCCATAAGACAATCCAAGACTATCGGAGCTAAGCTGCTGGACTGACCATAAACATTTAACGCCAATATAACTGACATCTTTATAGGACTAATTGACCCCTGACCTGATCCAGATCAGGTCGCCCCTACCACCACCCACACACCTCCCACCCACCACACCCCTCCACCCCCTTTCAACTACAAACGTTATTCTACTTCTGCCTACCTTATATCATATTTCTCCCATCCAATCACCAAGCAACACGTGTCTTAAGACACCATATTCTAAAATGATTCTTTCTTTTCCATACTAAATATTCTTTATCTCTTTTAGCCCTTTTTGTATGTTTTATATAACTTAATTGTAGAATACCCTTCAGTCTTTTTATACATGTAAAGTAACCTTAGTGAACGAGTATATAAACACCTACTTTCTTATATGCAAGCACCAACTAATCAATACAGAATTATTCATGTTGAACAACCTTAGTGTTCTCATTATTATTCAATTCTTATCTATTCCTTTAGCAAAGAGTAGTAGAGAGCAACCCTTCAGTTCGGACCGATATGTCATATCTGACGGATTATAAGCCATATAAGATCGAGTGGTGCATTATATCCATTTGATAGCTACCCGAACTTTGCTAGCTTTCTCCCTATTTGTTTTCGATTTGCTTCGTTGTAGTACTTCTCCATATGTCTGACCTCGGAGATACATCAGCTTCGCTAGTATCAGAGCACAGTTCCACAAGGGAGTGTATGAAGTTACACTGAAGTTTGGGTTCACCTTACTATTAGTGGCTACTATACTCCTTCCATAGCTACTACAGTGTGTTTGAGTGTAAGAAAGTGTAGTTTCATTATTACTCTGTTTTTACACCATAATTTTCATTACGAAAATAGAGCAAGTTCACTATTGTTCTATTCGAGTGATTATTGGGAATTGAAGTTGTTAGTGAGTTAATAATTTGTCCAAGAAGTATTGCACCATGTTATATTTAAGTGTTCAGGGTGTTATTGGTGATCAGAGTAGTGGTACTCAACTTGGTCGTGGTCATAATGGTAGTAACACCCCGAAGTCAGTTCACGACAAACTTAATAGACTAACCAACCTTATTGAGAACCTAATCATAGCAATGTAAGTTAACAAATAACAACGCCATAGTGTACAGCACCATAACCCATAAGAAAATGCTCCTAAGAGACACCATGGCCTAAGTAATCGAACCAATTGCCTAATTTGACCTCAACGAGCTAAAGGAGTAGTAAACCGAACTACTAGAAGAAGACTAGAGTTGGACGAGATTAAGGAAGATGATGAAGAGTTGGATGTTGAAGAGTTTAGGGAGAAAGAAGAAGAAGATGACTATTACCTAGCATAAGGACAAGGATGCTAAGCTCCTCAAGGATTAGATAATGTCAAGGTTCAAATTCTACTCTTTAGTGGAAGTCAAGATACAGATGAATACTTAGAGTGGGAAGAGAAGGTTGAAAAGGTGTTTGAATGTTATAGGTATATAAATGTTGTCAAAGTCCAACTTACTGCATTGAAGTTTGCTAGGTATGCCACCATATGGTGGAAGAATCTAAATGCAGCTAGAGCAAGGAATAGAAGACGAGGTGTTAGAACCTAAGATGAAATGAAAAGGATGTTAAGAGGAAGATTTGTGCCCGAAACTTACCTGCAAGATACGTTTGCAAAGTTGTAAGAGCTTTGCCAAGGAAGCTAATCTGTTGATGACTATGTAAGAGAGTTCCAAATGCTAATGATTCGAGTTGACATAGAAGAACCAGAGGCCTGTACAATATCAAGGTTTATTTATGGGCTCAAGTATGAGATTCACAATATCATGGAAGTACAAAGGTATTACACCTTAGAAGAGGCAATCAAGATAGCATAAAGGGTCGAGAGGCAAAGGAGAAGTGTTCCAAGCCGACCTCGACCGACATTCTCGCGAGCCCTTGTAATGCACTGACCTATTCAAGCCGAGCCAAGGAGGCCATATAGGGCCCAGGATATGAATGATCTATCTAAAGATAGCCCGATAAGCTAGTAGGGCTGAATCGATCAGCTAGACCAATCTAAGGTTAAGCTAACCTCAAAGACATATGAGAAAGGGTAAACCTTCGAATGGAAGACCAGCGAAGTGCAATGTTTTAAACATTTAGGCTTCAAACATATAGTTACTGAGTGTTTAAACTGATGCATCATAGTACTCTAAGGAAATGTAGTGGACAGTACCAACGAGAACGAGCTCAAAAAAGAAGAAGATGTTGGAAAACCCGAAGCCAAAGAGGAAGAGGAGACCTGTGTCTATGCTAACTAAGGAAAAGTAATGACCTTAGTCTTGACATGCGTATTGAGTTCCTTACCAAACTCTAAGGAGAATTAAAGGGAGAATCTATTCCATACCAAGTGTACCGTCAAAGACTAATTGTGCATGATCATTGTTGATAGAGAAAGTTGTACTAATGTCATTGTGTAATCCTTTGTGTAGAGGTTGGGACTGCCGACCTCAAAGCATCCCCAACCTTACAAACTGCACTAGCTTTATAATAAGGGTACTTTGTACGTAACTAAATAAGTAACCGTGCCATTCAATTTGATCTGTCGAGCTACTTAACTTTCTACATCATCCAAGAAGCTATCGAGGTAACCAACCAACACACCAAGCCTACTCCTGTGCCACATACCATTCTAAACATCAAATCAGGATGCAACCAACCTCATGAAAATTTATAAGATGGTATAAGTCAAAAACATAAACTTAAGAATGATATAAAAGTCCAAAACACATTTCAAAAAACTATTTACAAACTTATGAAAATTTCTAAGATGGTATAGATAATTACCCAAAAGGTGAAAAAAGGAAGGATACTATTTCACATTCAATGAATGATATAAATATTTACAGCTTATAGAGAAATACTTTTTACAAAATTGGGATAAAAAAGAAATTTAGACCCATAAATTATTCTATAAGAAGTCATTAGGTTAACAAGAGGAGGAAAATCTAGGACACTTATTTGAAAAACTAAATATCTTACAATGTTTAAAGAAATAAAGCAATTTTTTTTATATGGGAAAACAATAGGGTCTTAAAAAGATGTAAGGACTAACAAATAATGGAAAACATGGCATATAGATGCAAATGTAAAAGCCCAATGATAAACTAATAATGTGCCAGTTTGAAAAAAAAAATTGAGGGTTATGGCTTTATTGGAATTCCACTATTACAATAATTATTTTAAATTGTTATACAGAAATATAATTTATAGGAAAATTCTATATTTACAAAAAGAAAAGTACAAGGAAATCACAAAGTATAGGGAAACAATTAAAGTACAAAGAATTTACAGGGATAGTACAAGGAAAATATGTTACAATATTTTTATGACATAGAGGAATCCCAATTAGAGTCATGACCTTTGACTAGTAGTATGCCACCTCACTATTTATCTACTGATTCAAGGATTCATGTATGAAAAAGAGAGGGTTCTAAAGATACTTAAACTCTATGCATTTACACGTTTCCAAGGAAATAGTTCATTGATTACATCAAAACTTAAGTAGGGTAGCCTAATCAATCTCAAGTAGTAGTTAGCTTACTACACCTGAAACCTACATAACAACTCCCCATCCTAGGGTTCTAAGACAACTTAAGTCTGATCGTATCTACCCTGCATCCTTGATACAATCATTCCCCTCCAATTTCTTAAGTATGTTGCATGAAAAGTAAATACAGTAATTAAAACAACGTATATACATAAAATAAATCATAACAATTAATAAATAGCATGGGTATTTTAAAAGGTAAATTTAATTTCGCAAAGTTCTTAAGTGGCTAACCCTCTTGACATACCTAATGGAGTCACCAAGCGGTCAAGCTTGAATTTTTCCTAGTTTTCATTATTTTCCTTAACCCATTTAGTATTAAACCCTAACCTGATTACTATTAACTGACAATGAAGAGCTAAAAAAAGCTTGGTTTTTTAACGTATTTTAAAAATACTTGAAATCGCCACCCAATTAGAGTTGGAAAAAGGTTTAGATTTAAACCAATTAGATGGATTGATTTTAATATAAACACTAGGTCAAGTAATAAACCAATTTAAAAAAAAAAAAAGGTTTTGAAAATCAAAAACTTTATATTCGAGAGCTATCCTATAACTAGTACTACTTATACTTTCCGAATTTAAATTTACTTTTTAATAATTCCCTTCTAAAAGAAAACATTTAATCACATGTAAGCAAGTAAATAACATCTAATAAAAGGATAATTGAATTATTTTGTACAAAGATGGAAGAAAGAAAATTTTTCCCATTTTAAGTCACCCTGTATTTATGTACAAATGCTTACATACCCACTATCTGATATCAAACTTTTATAGTTCTTTTTATGAAAATATAGATGTATTGATTGATTTAATTTAAGAAAACACTCAAGTTTAGGTTTTTATCCTGATTCAAGTTATTTAAGGAATTTTCAACAGAGTCCCAAATTTGGTGTGTTTTTACCTTTTGAAAATTTCTAAAAAAGTCCTAATTTTTTAAAAAGGGGTTGAAGCATATTTGTTTATTTGGAAAATTAATTTTTTTATAATTTTTTTATTTTATTTATGTCTTATCAAAGAAAATAAAATAAACTAAACATACCACTCCCTTTTTTTCTATTTTTTTCTTATTCTTTTTATTTTTTCTTTTCTTTTTCAAATTTTTTTAATGTTTGGTTACAATTACAATGATAAATAAATAAATAATTATTGACAGGTTTATATTATAAATATATGAGTCTAGCTAGATTTGGGGATTTAAAAAGAATGAAGAAGAAGAGAGACATCATCTGATAATATGTAGATCGCAACACTATAAAAAGCACAAATTTTAAGCTTTGTCGTAGGATTAGATTTTAACCACATACTTTCCATCTTGTCAGTGCAACCGAAGTTCTTGCACATGGTGTAAAGCGCTTCAGTATTCGAAACTATTACTTGGATACGAGTAGTCAATTAATTTCTTGTTTGGTTTTTCCACATTAAACAATAGATGAAAAGCCAAACATGGTTGAGATTTTCAATAAGCAACTGCTATACACATGATTTGCATGTTTTATGCCGACGCGCCTTTAACTATGCAAACATAAAGCAATCAAAATAAACTTTTACGACCAGAACAAATGAAAAGAATTACTTTTTGAGAATCTGATCAACAATGTATTCATAATGAGGTGACTTTAAAAATTTATAATAACGATTTTCTATTGACTAACTGCTTTTGATTATATGTAGATTCAATGGTAACAAAAAAGGATAAAAATCATGCATAGTGGAGGGATCAATAAATAAAGAGAAAATGTCACGTACGATAACTAAATTTTCCCCATTTTAAGTTTTAAAATATTAATTTGGTACTTGAATTTTGTCCTTATTTGCAATTAATTACTTGATTTTTATTTATTTTTATAATTAACTATTTGAACTTTACACAATTTTATACTTAACTATCTTAGATAAAAGCATTATAAATGACTTCAAGAAATATATGGCTTATTACTTGTAAACTTTAGATTGTTAATTGATAAATAGACAAAATTTAGGTACAAAATATGATGTTCACCTTAAATTAAATTAGGTTATAGTTGAAGATATCAACCTGCCGACTTTGAGGGAACTTTAAATATAAAATAATTGTCCATCTACTCTGGAGGCTTCAAAATGAAATGGGAAAAACGTGGCCAAGTATTGGAAGTTGGAACTGTCCTCTCAAGTCTTTATTGAGTTGTTGGAGCTCTTGCATTATTAATTGCGATGGGCATTTTGGGCCAGATGGGGATAGTAGGTGGGAAAATCCTCCGAGTGATTCCGAAAGTGGGAATATATACCAATTTTGTTTTGAACACACATATAGCATAATGAATCTTATAAATCTCTAATGTTTAAAAATACTTGTTAATCGTTTCGATCTAATCAAACAATAGAAGTAGGAGAGTAGTTGGTTGCTTGACTGGTATATATACCACGATGATTTAAAAACATCTAAATAAAAAGTACAATAGAAGTCGGAGATTCATTGGTTGCTTGACAGGTAAGCGGCGATAAATGGGGTAGTCCTAACACAATTATTGTGCCCAATGGCTCAATGCCCCCATTTGCATGTTACTCAGGTAGAACAAACTATACCGAAGATGGTCAAGAAACAACAAATTTGTCTCAGTTTCACAATCATTTTTAAGATGATTTTCTCCTAGTAAGGTCATACTCGTACCCTTTTTAGTCTTTGCACGATTCGTGGTGCCCTGTCAAACTATATACACTAGGGATTGCAACATTGATAACGTGTTCAATCGTGTTTCGCTTTCCAACCTCGCAAATAAAGAAGAAAAATTATTGGATGAGATATTTTTCTTTTTATCGAATTCACACACTGGTTCACCGTGGCCTTTTCATCCGTGGAATTCATGTCAAAATGTTTCAATATCTCTCCTGCTGTTAGTGTTTAATTGCAAAATTTCTATAGTATTGGATTAAATAAAAAATTTTATCTTATATTTGATTTATAATTTTATTTAATAATCAAACAAAAATTGGATCGGTAAACCAAACAAAAAACTCAAATTTTATCATATATACATCATAATATAAAAATAAAATTCACTAGATAAAAATAAAAAATATTTTATATTCTTAAAAATACCATTCCATATTATAATATTAAGTTAATTAATATCAATTTTATTGAATATTACAAAAAAAAAATTTTACAATATAAAAAAATAATTTTTTAATATAAATTTTATATTTAATACTGTACAAATCAAATATAATCAATAAACTTATACTATCCGATTCCTTTTATCTAATCTAATCAAATCTTATCAACTAAATGCTACCATACAATTTATTAATGAAAATAACACTCCCAGTTTCCTACTATCATGTTTCATACGCTTGATTAGCTGTTCTTTTTTTCGTCTGTTTTTTTTTTCCTTTAATATCAATGGGCTTGGTTTTGTCCTAAGCTAGTTGATGTATTCGATACATTATGAACTTCACTGTTAAACGATAGTGAGGTACTTTCTTTGAACCATACCCTAGCTACTTCTTTCGGAGCTGATGACACTTCATCTGTTGATTTCGTTCCCAGCAAGTCCCCATTCCAATCACCCTTTGCTTTTGTCGTGACTTAGCTTCGAACCATACTAAACTAACTCCAAACGAAGTCTTGCTTAAATGGACTATTTAAATAAGCTATATATATCTATATCTATATATATATATATATATATATATATATGTCACATACATGATTACGTGAGTTTGATTAAATTATTTTATCTCATTAAAATCATAAGTGAATAACTTCCAAGTTTAATACTGCAAAATATGTGAAGGACTGCAAACTTATAGTGAAAAAAAAAAATAGAAATTGAAAAATAAGTCAAAAAGAAAAACCTAATCCATGCAAATGCAGAGTCTACTTCTATCGAGAAAAACTACATGAGAAAGGGCAAATATGTCTAGATGCATATTATTAAAAGTGACATAAATAAAAAAACTATCCATTATATGTTGGTGATGTAGTATACTAAGTAACAAAATGGATACTAATGTGGCATATGCCACATGAATGATATTTAGGAGTGACTAGGTATAAGCAGGATAAAAGTATAAAGTTTTACTCATATCCCACCATATAGGTTCTCGAATTTGAAAATCATAATCTACTATATACCATACAAAAATTATCCTAGAATGCTATAACCAAATTGCATTTTTGTGATAGCATTCCATAATAGATTCTTTGGCGCAAATTACATTATTGGGCTAAGGTTGTCAAGATCCTAATAACTTGGTCTATAATTGACTTCATTGATGTTTCTATAAAACTCTAAACCTAACCATGGTTAATCGTAATTAAAAAAAAAAAAGAAAGAAGTTTGTGGAGGATTGGGTTTTTGCTGGCATATACATATTTAGGGTTTTGTACAATCTCATAATCAAAGTATTCACTTGATCCTTAACTTAGAGTTTTTCAATTATTTAATTAATAGATTTGTAAATTTAGATTCAATATTGTTGCAAATATTAGATATCTTATGTACTAGAAGGAGGAAATTTGGAAATATTGATATTGATGCCATACTATGCAAATATATGAGAAGTTGATGTTAACTACAAAGTAGATGAATCAAGTTGATCATAGATCCTCAATCCTTCATTTAGTAATTTTAGTAGTTACATTAAGCTTTTGATATAGAGAAAGGGGTTAATTTGATATGGATTTCATATATCTTCAAAAGTGTTGTTTTGTTATAGATGGTGTTGACTTTGGACTCTGCTAAGGTTTATGATTAGGCTTGTAGTTCAATTATCCGAGCATTAGGCCTTTAAGCTCTAATTCAATGAAGATAGAACCTGCAAAAACATGTTGGAAGGGACTTTAGAGTAGGTACTCAAATGCTTAAATTAGTAAATGAGAAGTTTTGTGGTAGAATGATAGTAAAAAACTTAACCCCATATATGGGAGTCTCATCCCCATTTATAGGTGATGAGACAATTTACCATTTATGAAAATTCATATTATATCTTGTCTAAAGTTAGTTGTCCCAATTATAAAAGTGTATTGCGATAGATTAGGAAAGTAGCTTCTAAGTTGGTTGGTTTGATTAAGTATGTACACTATTAAGGTGTAAGGATTGATTGGGTAAGTAGATTTTGATAAACTTTAAAGGGGTTTTACCGTACTGAGTTGCGATAGTTTGCCATGTGTCACTTGAAGGAGTCGTCTTAGACTAAGTTGGCCAAGGTTGTAAGGCCTATCCTACTAGCATGGTGTCAACAGGTATTACCTAAGGGTCGAGCCTTTGATCAAGTCAATTCAGCTGGCCTTCACTAATCACTTGGGCTTCTAATGTTCGGGCTCAAATTAGGCCAAGGGTTTAGACCTAAGATTGCCTATCAACAAATGGAATTTTGAAAATTATAAAGTACATGTTATAAGAAGTATAAACTAGTGTTCAACTTTTATCATGGGTAGAAAATATCATAGAATATGTTATGAATATAAAAAGTGAATTCCAATCTATTGTTAGACATCACTTTTGATGGAAAACTTGTTTATAGATTTTGAAAAAAGTGTTGGAAGTTCAAATAGAAAAGCATAAGTTCTATTCAATTAGCCCACAAGAGGTCAGTTAACCAACCATAAGAGTAGTGGTCAACCAGTCATTATGCATTGGTTAACCTATTGTAATAGGCTTGTAAATCAACCATAAAGGGGTAGTCAACTGACTTATATTTTCCTTTTGGAGCATTGACACATATATTATAAAAGAAACTTATTTATAGAAAGGTATTTATAACATAGAATTAACTTAATTATTTGTTAGCATTAAGTTAGTATCTAGTTAGTTAAAAATAACAAATTAGCATTTGTTAAGCAGTTTATTATAGAAAATAAGTTGATAAGTGGTCGGATAAAAATAGTTAGGTCTAGTTAGTTACTAAATTGGTAGCTAGTGGTTGTTAATCTATATTGAAATATTTAATCCCTAAGATAGACTAAATCCAATTAGTTTTAAAGTTATCTTTACTCCTTTCCTTAAGTGAAACCCCTAAGTGATTAGTAAGAACATGAAAACTAGGTAGTGATCTTAGTTGTAAGATGATATTACATATTCAGGATCAAGTTTAACTATTACAATGAATGTGGTGCATTTAGACAATCAAGATTCGAGTGTACAACCTTGATTGGGATGTATCATGCTTGTTATGTGCAGTCATAAATGAACCATAATCAAACTGAAAATCTAAAAAAGTGTTGCTTGTTCTTAGTTATGGTTGAGAATCTAGATTATTGGTAAGTCAACATAGCAGTTGGTCATCAATGTATGGCAATGTCCAAAGTAAAGTTGTACACTAAACAAAATTGGCAATTTTAGGTACTACGTAAAAGTGGGTTGCTGATCATAATGACGCATTGAGTTTAGAGGTTAAGGTAGAAGCTACACATAAGGTCACCATAGGGGCTATAAGATCTTATGTTGTATGTTTGTGAGTAGATTGGCTTTCTCATGGTTGATTTGATGTTGATTATAAGATAACATAATTAAAGGAATCAATCATGGTATCATATGTGTGTATATGTTGCGGAGTTACAAGATACTCTAGTTTTGGACTAATAACAAGAAACTTCAAAATGTGCTACTTGGACAATTAATTTCAAAGATAATAACTTATACTTATTACATAACTAGATCATTGTTGTTTAATTGCATATGTTATAGAACTCGTATGTACTTGTGAACATGTATTGGATTTTTCCTAGGGGAAATATCTTTAAAGTATAAGTGATGTTGCAAATATGGATTTATATACTATCTTAGCTACAACAAGTATTATGAGTATAGGACCAATGATAATGGTTATGGAGATCTAGAATGTTATGCCGATGATGAAGACTACAAGTTTTAGTTTATTTAGACTAATTGACATGTTGCAATTAGTTTAATGCCATTTCTTATGTAAACATTATTTTAATCTCATTATTTTGGTTAACTTGGATTAAGTACCTTTGAATATTAAGAGAGACAATTAACTTTTGAGTATACATTTGTTAAAGATGATGAATTGTTTGAGGAGGCAATAAATGTGAGTTTTGTAGTAAATATTTATATTGGTAGTATTTAGTAGCATCTAAACATTAACATATCCTTATTTTGGCATGGATATATGTAGAGTCATTACATCTTAGAATTTAGGGTAGGATAATTGGAGTATATATCTCATATATCATAGAAATTATGTATTATGAGGCTAGACATGCCTAAAAATGCGAAAAGTTTTAATATCAAATTTTTATCCTAACAAATTCTATTCTACATCTTATGCCCTATGCTTATGAATGATGTTCATTATGATACTTTAAGTCAAAAGGTTATGAAAGCAAAAGCAAAATTAATCCTTTATGTTTGTTTCATCTGTACTTAGCTATCTTATCTTTAAAAATATGCATCTAGACTCCCCATGTCTATATCTTAAATTAATTTTTTTTAATTTAGTAGTTTTTTTGTTATTTTTATTAAGGTTTATGTAGAGGTATAAATACATATTTTACTAGCTAGCGGGATATTTGCTATGTGCATGCAAATTTAATAATAACGACCTCGAACAGCCATAAAACTCTAGAAAAACAAAAAAACGGCATTTTACAAACTTATACAAAAATAATCTATAATGAAATAAAAATGGGACAAACACTTTGCTTTTGAATTAAGGTAATATTGTTTCGTTTATTGTTGTTAATGTTTTGACAAAGGCTATTTTTTCTATTTTATGTGCTTTTGGTTTTATTTTGTTTGTTTTGGTTATAGTTGTTCGTAATAATTATTTATTTCCATACCTTGGTGCAAGTTTGGGTCACAGTGTTTCACCTATACAATTTTTTCTATAAGTGTAATAAAAGAAAACGTGGTAACCAAAAAGAGGGAAATGATGGGAATATGCAATTTGAACAGTAATTTATTGAGCATATCCCATGATGCTTTAGGTTATTTTTATGGCATTCATGACAGGAATTTCTTTGAGGGTAATTGAAAGAATTTTAAAAATAAAAAGGTAAGACACAGAAAACTACTTTATATATATAGATATTTATGGCTTTAAGTGTGTAATTTTAAAAGATGCATAGATAGAGCAAATATTAAAGGAGTATATTTACAATTTATAGAAAAAGTATCTTGAGATATTAATTATATTCAAGAACATTTACTGGAAGGTAACTGGTTTTACTGTTAAATTAAAGTACATGCTATATGCTCTTTATTGGCATAAGTTTTGGATATTAGATACTAAATTATGTGCAACTAAAATAGTAAGTGTTATAAGTAATGAGCTACCAACTAAAGACAACGTCATTAAGAGAGGGTAGAATGAAAACCTGATGTGCGCTTTTTCTGAAGAAGCTTCAAAGAAAATGTTATAACATATTTTTATGGAGTACAAAAAGACTAAAGAGCTTTGGTGGTCTTTCAATCAGGATTATAATTTTGCTGACTCTTTTAATCTAAATCTTCAAGATTAGATAAAAAAGAATTCAGTGTTGAGGAAGAGAAATTTATCTACTTCATTGCTCTTGGCAAATAGCTTTTACTTGTAGTATGCGGAATGTGTGAAAAATGAAAGGGACAAAATAATTTTTGAGAATGGTAATGGAAAATCTTGGTTAGAAAATGCGAAGCAATAGAGTTCTGGGCTCATGTATGAAAGGAGTTAAAGGAGAAGAATTGGGAGGCATCGGCAACCCTCATAACAAAATGGCTGCATTAAGATAAACTATGACAGTACTTTCAAATATGGAAGTGAAGATGCAGGAGCTAGTGGTTTTACAAGAGATAGACATGGAAATTGGTTGGGTACTTTAGTTAAGAGGGTATATACATCTTCTTCTCTTAAGTCAAAGATTTGGGAAATATTGGAACTTTAATCTAGTAACACAAAGAGGTTAGAACAATATAGTGGTCGAGTTAAAGTTAGCTAAAGTAGCTGAGATGATTACAAAGAATACTACTGATTATGATTTTATGAATATCTCATGAATTGGATTTGAACCAATATATATCGACTATAGTAATGGTATGTAATTTCTTATTAGATCAAGTATCCCCTATGGACATTGTTATTTTGTGCATGCAATTATACTACCAAAAGACATCTTAGACCTTAAGTTGGGTAGCTAGAAAATTCAATGAAGAAGCTCATGCAATACCATAGGTGTTGTGCAATGAGTGGCTGAAATGTTTTTTTGTTAAAAATCCTTGTTTAGCTACTTTATCTATGTTATTTGATGATGTTATGAACAAACTTGTGTCTTGTTTTATATATAATGAACTTAAGCATTGCCTATGCTTGTTTACTTGTGGTAATGTTCCATCGATTGCTAAAGCTAATAGGGAAAGCTAGTCCTCTTGCCCTACTGGCTAATTTTGTGCTTTGTACTTATTAGTTTTTTAATAATATAATTTTGAATATTTTACCCCAAAAAGGAAACTATAGATATTAAAATGTAGAAGGTTAGACCTAGGCTACGACCTAATTCGGCCCGATTTAATCAGATACATTAGATCATCCCTAAGGGGTAAAGCTAGACCAACTCAAGCCTCCCTATTTCATGCCAATTCTTCAAAACTAACACAAACAATTATTTTCCTTTTCCTTTTTCCTTTTTCTCCTCTATTCTACATTTGATTCATATTGTACCTATACTTTGCAATTTTAATTTAGTTAAAATGATTAGTTCATTAACTAATTACATTTGCACATATTCCATTTGCTAGTAAGTTACTAATGTGAAATAAGACAAAATTTGTTCATTTTTATGGAGGCATGTGTACAAGGGAACATCGCTACCCTTGTAAGATATTACAATGTCAAAAGTAAATAAAGTAGTACTACTATCTTACGTAACATATTTATAAAGTAACAACACAAAATAACTAAAATATTGAAATTGTCGTAACATTATCAACATTAATATTATTATTATTATTATTTTTAGAAGTGGTCATATAACCTGTATTGTAATTATCATTATCATGTAGTTTTTCTAGAAATCCCAAGAAATGAGTGATTGGGGCAAAGATGAACACAAAATTCAGTAATTAAGAAAAGATGAAAAAGATCACTATGATACAATATTGATTTCAATGCTAAAATAGAATACATGAAATTATTATCCAATGCATGAAAAATATTTACAGTTAAATAAAGAGTGGCAAACTTTGTTCTGTTTTTGTAGCACTTCTTGTGTTGGTTACACAAAAGTATTTGTAGCCCCTATTTTCTCTATATTCTCTCTACTCCTTAATTTGCTTTATGCCACCACTTTTTTTTAACTTCAACATTAGTAAGACCTCTTTTAAGTGATATGGATATTCAAAAAAGTATATGGCATGAAGTGGAATAGGGAATTGAAGAAACTATATAAAAGATAAGGCTGAAGGCTATTTGGATGCAACGGATACAATGGAGCATTAGAAAATGAGATGGTAGCACTATCTTCATGACATTTAATTGTGAATGTTTTCTATATATTCAGACATAGCTTCGTGTATCACATTTCGTTAGATGTAAAGTCAATGTCTCATTATTATAGTCAACTTTTGCATCTCTCCTTAATTCATGACTTCTATGGCTAATTTCACTCTAGTCACCAACTTTTTAGAAGAACGATACAAGAAGCATCATTTAAAGAGATGTTAATGCTTGTTGCAACCGTATTGTAGAGAACTTATCGAATTTAAAAATTTATGAAAAACATATATTAGACATATTTTTAGAAAGTACACTAACTATTCTTAATTCTTATTACTCAAGCGATTGCATCATAACTTGTATATATATATGTACATGTTTCCATTTATAGGAAATAAAAAAAATGGCTAGGGGTATGGGAGGGGGTAGGTGAGGGGTTGGACACAATTGCACTAGAATAGCTTAATATATGCATGAAATATATTAATGTCGATAGGATTGTTAGTTGTTTGCTATTCATCACTTGGATCAAGCTAATGAATCTCATTCAACATACTTGCAAGAGACTTATGTTTAAAAAAGTTTTTAGTCCCAATTATTCTCCGCAAAGTTTAGCTATGACAATGTAATTTGTCCCCAACATTTTAGCAAAACCATAAATCTCAATCCTATTATCGTCTTGTATTAGTATGTTTGCTTTAGCTTTGTTTGATTCCACCTAAACTAATCCATCTATATATGATTTCACCCAATTAAGTTGATATGGTTCCCAAGAGACTAAACTTTGATTTTTTTTTTTTTTTGGCACTTCCCTAAGTCAATCATTAAATTAGATAGAGATAACCCATTTGTATATAAAGTTGAGTATGAGATTCAGATGGAAGTTAAAAAAATTTATTTTAAACTAAGATCAAGAGGAATTCCTTAAAAAAATCATGTAAGATGAGGTATGTATTGTTCTTACAATAATCATTTTAATGGTGGAATTGGAGAAGTGGGAGCATTCAATTACTATTGAATGTTATCATGATTTTAATAATTCCTCCACATCATCTAAACCTATGGGTTGAGAGGGTTGCTTATGAAAATTGCATAAGTAATTAAATTGCGAAATTTACATGCATTCCTTCCTCTTACTTGAGGGAGTCTTATGCCTCTAGTGTGCATTAGACTAGTTAGGACAATGTTTTAGTAGCAAAAGAAAAAAAAAAAAGAATTTTCCACTTTCATCTCTTTTATAGGGCCTAAGATAGAACTTCTCTTAATCTAGTGAACTTTTCTTGTAATTGAAGAGGGGACCATCGTTACAAATGCATGTAGTATCAAGGTTAGATTTCTACTAAGCCTAGTCTATACCTATTAGCTAGAGCGAATGGCACCCCTTCAAGCTATTCTCTACTTTTCGAACTTGAAATTAATCCACCTTGGCTCTAATACTCCTTAACTATTTACTAAACTCACTAATTTGATGCTCTTAGCTCATAAATTTCAAGAAGATTAGTAGTTAAGAGACTACATCACCCTTGATTTTATTTTATTAATTGTTTAGCTTAGTAGTGTGCAAAAGTATTCAAAGGCATCTATATGCTAGTACTATCACCTATCTGGATATCTCAAATTAAAAATTTAACTTTTGAAGAACTAATTTTAACTTTATACACATATCTTTATCAAAAGTAGTTTTGTGGAGCTTGATCTCTTAGAAATTTTTCAAATAATGTGGTCATACAATAGAAAGGTATTTCTACAAATTATTGTCAATTAATTAATTACCTAATTTATGGAATTAACTTATGAAATAGTAATATTTATGGAAAACTGTGACTATTTAAATATAACTAATTACTTAATAGCACATTAAATTTAATCATTTATTTGGTTGCTTAATGGATGTATCAAACTAAAAGTTAAATGAATATAAATTAGTCCTTTTCCTATCCATTTGGGTCACATTGTCAGTTTCTATCAAAGACTTGTATGGCATAAAGTTTGAAAAAGAGTCAAGAAAGAAAAACTATTTATACCAAAGAAATTTCATCATTTTCCTTCATGATTAAGAGATGGACTCATCTTTTGTTCCATATGTGTCTTCTTGTAAAAATTGTTTTGTTCAAATATTTAATATTTATAATTTATTATGTCCAACCTATTTTACATATGTTGTTAGAGCACATGGTTTTGAACATATAATTTTTCAATTATCGTTAATCATTTTTATGGATTTAATTTTAAGGATTTAGAGTGATTGTTAATTATTCGAGTGAAATGACATAATTGATGTGAATACTACTTGAATAATTATTTTCCTCATTGAGATTTGATACTTGTTATTCCAATTTATTATGCTATTCCAACTTGTGGTTTTGTATTTTATAACTAATCATAAGTGATAAAAATTTATTACATTTATAAGGTAAGATGCTATTGTTTGACAAGCAATGTCAATTTAAGATAACTTGTAACTATATTAAAATAAATAAATAAAGATCACTCTAGTGAGAAAGGAAATACTAATGCATGTTTATGTATCCACTATATAATAGTCTATATGTATTCAAGTTGAATAGTGTTTCTTTAGACTTTATTTATGAGAAATGAATATTGTTTAAAAAATGTAGCTTGTTTATGTAAGAGTTAGTTTGCTAAATATTCAAGATATTAGAGCTTTATTTAATAGATAAATAAACCCCAATTTGATAGTTATGAATTTTCAATTGTTGAAATACTTCATATAGTAAAATATTAAATATTATAATTCATGGCTAAAGCATATGTTTCATTATATTTAAATATTATAATTATGGTTATAAAAGTTTGACTTGCATCCCAACTAAAAAAAAGTAATTGCCTTACATATATGAAATTTGAATATTATTATATTATGGTCTTACTATTATAAATGTTTCTTCATCAACATATCATTTAGTGTATGTATGCATGATTTTATGTTATATATATAGTGTCAACAAAAGTGATCAAACTATGATGATAATGAGTGTATATCATGCATAAAGTGGTCATCTATCCATAATATTAATGAAATACCTATGATTGAAAACTAGTTAAAAAACTGACATTCACTTACCACTAAAACTTTATGATTCACTCAAAGGTAAATAGCCATTCTATGATTTGTGAACATAATGTAGATAAATTAGTATTATTGGTCAGATACATCTAATATGTAAAGACAACATACATGTTTAACTAAAATATTTAAGGGAAAAATGTAAATAACTCTTGTAAACTTTGATTTATGTGCAAATTAACTTCTTAAACTTTTAAAATGTAGTTTTTGACCTTTTAAACTTTAATCAATTAGTAAACAACTCTCATAGGTTGAGAATGACCCTTTTAAACTATGATTTTGGCACACAAACACCTCCATGAACTTTTCAAAATGTATTTTAATATCGTCTAAACTTTGACCATGGTATGAATCTTTTTAACTAAAAAAGAAAATGTTCTTTATGTTACGTATTTATCAAAGTTTAAAGAATCAAAAACTACACTTTGAAAATTTAAGGGATCAATTCACACCCAAGTCAAAATTTAGGGAGTTATTTGTAATTTCCTCAATATTTAATTCCCTAATTAGGTTATTGTAAATGTAAGGTTCTAAAGAGTATTATTACACGTAAGCTATGTGAAAGTCGCACTATACTTAACCTTAGAGGGGTAACATGTGAATGGTACTTGCAAGGACAACTTAGAGAAAAATGGCCGCGAGACAAAAAAAAAATAGTCTTAGTAGCTCAAGCACACTTGTAACACATAAGGGAGCTATGGGGCGTTAATCTCACTATTCTTGATTAAGTGTTAAATTGTTCTTCACTTAAGAGCTATTTTGATCTTTAAAAGTAGAGAATTCATAGGATGGTATTATTTCTCTAATCTCTAGAGCTTATAAAGTGTCTACTAAAAGTCAAGGTTGGGTATTTATAGACTCTTAGGTTTGATAGCAACTGTTGGATCACCTGAATAATCAACAGTTAAGATCAAGTTTGCTCATCCAATCTTATCCTAATGACATTACTATGGATCTAAGGCCAGTAACTTACCTTATTGAGTATGCAAGCCTGCTTAAGAGAGGTTGAGAGAGGGTAAACCAGTCTAACAATTCCTATTCTAAGTCCACTAAGTCAAATCTCCCTAAATCGTCTCGAGTTCATAGACTTAACACTTTAAGCCCTATTACTTTAGCCTAAAGAGTCAAATTAAAGTTAGTAGTAGGCTTAAGGCCTAGTAGGCCATTTTAGCCCTCTATAATTATTTATGGCATTTACTTAATGATAGTGTATTATAGCTTCTACCTAAAGCCAAAATATACTCTAACGATTTATTTGCCTAAATTTATGAGCATTTATGCATCACTACAGCTATTTCACTTCATTCGAATACTTCTTTTGTTCCCATCTTAAATGGATTAAAACTTTCTAAGTAGCAAATAAGTCAACTTCCATTTAGGTGTGTTAAATGTTGACTTAGCACTATTAGAAGAAAAGAACAACCTGCTAACATCACAAATTTAAGCTATAAGGATTTAAAGTTATATCATAAGGCAAGGACACAATTTAACAAATTAAGCTTAATGTTTATATGAGTCATTATTTCCAACAATATTAAGACTCCTATTGCAAAAGAAGAAAGTACCAAGGATTACCTTAAGTTTATGGAAGAAAGACTTTGGTCTATAAATAAGTCACTTACTGGTATTTAATGATAGAACTTATGACCATGAAGTTTATTAAATTGTGAAGTATGCAATAATATGTCATTAATAAGACTAATATTGCAACAAGACTTAAAACTTTGGGAATGATAGTAAATGACTCCTCTTGGTGTAATTTATTTTAAATTCATTGCCTTTTGAGTATGGATCTTTTTAAATTAATTATAATACAATTAAGGAAAAGAGGAATGTTAATGAATTGTTCAATAAGTTACTTAAGAGGAAACGAGGTTAAAGATTAGAGGTACACAAGTGGGTTTTGGCTCGTTGGTCAGCCTATTTAATCCGCTTTTAAAACGAGTTTAAGTCAAAGTTTTTTGGCCTATTTAAAAATAAGCCAAATGAGCTCGGCCCATTTAAACTATAGGCCAAAGTGAGCCAGTTTAGGTTGGTTCATTTAACCAATTCATGCTTTTGGTCCACGAGCCAACTCGTTTAACTCGCTTTTTAAACGGATTAGGGTCAAGATTTTTTTGCCTATTTAAAAAGCTTGCAAAAATGAGCTTAGCTCATTTAACCTGCAAGCCAAAATGGGCTGGGTTAAATTGGTCCGTTTAACCTACTTACACATCTCTATTAAAGATACAAGGATTTCATTTGGTAAACCTAATGGGTCAAGAAGTTCATGGAGTTCCCAAACCAAAATCTAACAAATTTAATAAGAAAGGATCTATTGAAATTAAGTAGTTACTAACAATGATAAGAAAGGAACTAAGGTAGATAAGTATTACTTATGAAAGAAAATAAGGACGTCATCATAAAAATTGTGTTTCAAATGTAAAGCTTGGTTTGAAAAGAAATGTATAATTTATGCTTCTAATGTTTTAAATCAAATTTAACAGAAGTCTATTCTAATACTTAGTAGTTTGATTATGGTGTCGCTACTCATGTTTCCAAGGTATTAGGGATTCCTTACAATCTATAAAATAAACCTAAATGAGAGCTTCTTGTTCATGGGAGACCTAACAATTAACCAATTAAATGCATAGAGACTTATTGTCTTGTTTGAGAGACCAGACATCATATGGATCTTTTATAAATTCTCTACATACCTTCACTTTCTAGAAATAGTTTTTGTGTGAAAACTTGATGTTAATGAATTTATTTTAAAGGCAACATTAATGTTTTAATTTATATAATAAAGATAATTCATTTATTGTTTTTAGGATTCCTATAGACAATTTCTAAAAATTAAAACTTGATATTAATTTTTCTACAGCCCTTATGTACATTCAGCAAGATCTTGGAACTAAGCATAGAATGCTAAATGAAGATTCTACTCATGGAATAAACATTTGGTTTATGTATCTAAAGAAAGACAAAGAGGATTGATAAAGAATGAGATTATATGGAATCTATAATTTACTAATTTTGGTATATGCATGGATTACATTAAAGAAAGTAAATCAAATATAATAAGAACGGAGCCACAAGAAGCGCTTTGCTTCTTGAAATAATATAGATCGATATATGTAGACCTTTTGGACTCCATCTCTTAATGGATGAAAATATTTATCATCCTTATAATTAATTTTTCACTTCACAAATATATTTGCTTAATTAATAAAAAAATCTCAAGTTATAAAAATAATATATTAAGAAGATTAAGGCAAAAAGATAGAAAGGTGAAACTAATAAGGTATGATATAGGTGATGAATATTGTGGAAATATGATGAATCTAGATAAAATTAAGGTCTATTTGCTAAGTTTGATAAAGGACATGGCATATGTGCACAGTATATTATGCTAGGTAGAGCTGCCAATTTATGTTACCATATCATATCTTGTTTCTATGTTTAAATGCATTTGTATAAAGAAAACCTTAACTCATAACATAACGTGTTCATTAATCATATATGAAAACTTAAACTCATAAACTGACCAGTTTAATAAGTATGTCTCGTGTCCTGATTGAACTCATTTATTGATAAAAAAGTTATAAATGAATATATTAAATACTTAGGATATGGGCAATGATATTGCTTAAATTCTACAAAGACAAATTACATAAAATCTTGATACTTGATATAAAATTACAATTCAAATAAAAGTCTTAGTGAAGTAAAATTTCATTAAATATAGGAAATCCAAAAATTTAAATTACATAACATTATTAAATTACGAGGAAGTGGAATGAGGCCAAAATGAAAGATACTACTAGTATTAGTTTCCAAATTCATCATATTATCTATCAGATTTTCAAGGAAGACAGTAAAAAAACTACAAATCGATTCATAACTTTTGCCCCATTTAAACTACAATGCAATAAGTAGAATATATAATTAGGAATAATGAATTTCATACCTTCAATTGATATCTTTAACTTAGAAAGAAAAGATATGAGCAACAAAATGCAAATATTGGAATGTAGAGCATATCTTGTGTTTGAGTCTAAGAGCTTGATATAAACTTAAACACAAATTTAAATGGATTTAGACTAGTTGACCCTTTTTAGTCCCATGTTGATTTTTTCTACACACAAACCCATTAAAATCTTGTCATGTTGTATCCAAATCTCATGGATCAACTTCTAAATTGACAACCCTAATGTTAGGTACATCTCAACATAATGGTGTAGTAGAAAGGTAAAATAAAACATGAATTGATATGATTAAGAGCATGATGAATAATTCCCTATTGCCCAAATTATTGTAGTTGTATGCACTTAACACTATAGATATATCTATCGAATAGGATTCCTAGCAAGGAAATTCCTAAGAATTCTCTTAGGTTATGTAATATAAGGAAACTTGGTTCAAGAAAATTGCATGCTTGGGATTGTCAAGTAGAAGCATGAGTGTATAATCTATGAAAAGAAAATGGATTCTCAAACTATTAATGATTACTTTTATTGATTATTTAAAGAAATTCAAAGGGTATATATTTTATTATCCAAATCAAAGTTGTAGAATTATTAAAACAAGCAACATAAAATTTAGTAAGAATGGAAAGGTTAGTGGGAGTACTAACAAATAGATGGTAGAAGTGACATAAGGGTTGATGTTCCATTATTCATAAACATTCTTACATCTATGATTACTATCAATACTATTTTTACATTGCAAGAACAAAATAATAATGAGCGATATTTGAATAAGGAAGTACTTTACAAAGCATCTAACTTACCTTGAGTTAATAAGAATGAGCCATGTAGAATAACTTAAATTAAGTTGTGAGGATAGGAAGACTGGCTATTTTTAATGATTATATGGCCTATTTACAAGATTTATATTTTGATTGTGGCATTGATAAAGATCTTGTTTCATTTTCACAAGTTATTAAAAGTAATTATCGCTTTGGTGGCTCATTATGATTTAAAGTTACACCAAACAAATGTGAAAACAACCTTTTTTTATAGAGATCTTGAGGAAGAAGTCAATGACCAATAGGAAGGTTTCTCAATTGAAGAATAGGAAGATAAGGTTTCTTAATTGTTGGCAAAAGTATATTAAGTTCAATGATACCATTACATCTTTTAGTTTTTAAAAGAACATTATTGACAAGTGTTTTGCCGAAAGATCAATGAGAGTCTATTGATAATTTTTTAGTCCTATATATTGATGATATCTTACTTATTGTTAATGATTTGAACATATTGTGTGAGACTAAAGGTTTTCTCTCTAAAAATTTTGAAATGAAAGATATAAGAGATACATCTTATATCATAGAAACAGAAATGTTCCATCACAGATTACAAAAGTTATTAGAATTTTCTTGAAAAGTATATTTCAAAAGAAAAAAAATATATAGAGATTCATACAAATATATATATATATATATATATATATATATCCAAGTGGAATTGTTCCATCAAAATAAGATAAATTTAGTTTCATATAATGTCCATATAGTATAATAGAACGTATGGCAATGAAATTGATTCCATATGTTTCTACTATAGGTAGTCTAATGTAAGTTCGAACTTGTGTAAAAGGTAAGCATTAGTTTTTCCATTAAGATTTCAGATAGATATCAAAGTAATCTTGGCATCGATCATTAAAAACTACAAAGCAAGTGTTGAGGACTTATGTAGAATAAAGAATTGCATGCTCATATATAAGAATCTAATTCACTTGAAGTGATCAAATACACAAATTTAGATTTTATCCAATGCCTTAATAGTAGAAAATTCACTTTCATTTACCTATTTCCTTTATCTGAAGAAGTAATTCCATAGAAAAGTGCTAGATAGCTCGTAGTAGCTTCATCCATAATGAAGAAATATTTTTAGCATATTCAAAGCTGTTATTCATGCATTATGATTGCAAAGTTTTATTTTAAGATTTAGGTTGTCGATATTATTGCTAAAAATTTATTTTGGCAATTTTGCAGCAATTTTCTTCCCTAAAAATGTGAAAAAAAAAACACAAACAAATACTCACGAGGTACCAAATGTATAAATTAGAATATTTTTCATTAAGGAGAACATTTAGAGACAAATATTTTATATTCAATATTATAGAATTGATCTAATAATAGCAAATTCTTTAATGAAATATTTACAACTAAAGATATTTAAAGTGTACATATAAATTATAAGCATTGGTCGTAAAGATGAATGATATTTCATGGTGATTTTATTTTTGACACTTTGAGCTCAATAATAGGTTTTTGACTCATTGATAATTTTTGTCAATTATAATAATGTACACATAATGTTTGTCTTACTATTATAAGAAAATATTCAACGGAATTTATGTGGACAATAATGAATTTACATCACTTCATAGAACTATTTTCAATAAGTTGCAAATATAATAATATATAGAAGGGAAAATGTTGACGAAATAGTATATGGCCACAACAACTCACATTTAGCAAAGCATTGAAATAGATATTTAAGTTGAATAAACAGTTTAGTTTAATTATGCATGTTTATATTAAGTGTTAATATTGTATGATTATTATCAGGCCTAAGGAGACTAATAGAAATATTTTAAATAATGTGGCCTAATAATGAGAAGGTATCTCTACAAATTATGGTTAGTTAATTAACTACCTAATTTATAGAATTGCTTATGAAATGGCAACCTTTATGGAATAATTGTAACTACTTAAATGTAAAGGGAAAGTATAAAAAAATTCTTAACTTTTATCTCTTTTTTTATTTTAATCCTTAATATTTCAAAAGTTTCATTCTAGTCTTCAATGTTTTGAACTTTTATCAAATAAGTCATTTTGTCAAGTTCCATTAGGTTTTCCATTACTATAGACATGTGGCATCACAACATTGGTCCACGTGTAATTTTCTAAATAATAAATACTTGAAAAAAGAATAAAAATATATAAAATAGATTACAAAAGTAGAAAAATGAAAAAGAACCTACAAAACTAAAAACTATATGTATAAATACTTATATAAATATTTATATTAATAATATATTAATAAAATTTTAAAAAATAAAAAGATGAAAAATTTAAGAAAATTGAATTCCAACCACCTAAGAACAAGGGTAACCAGTGATTACTAAAAAGGGTTGTGATTACATGAAATTGGTGATTCTAATTTCAAGGAGAAATTCAATTGTATATTTGAGAAGATGAAATTGCAATTACTTTTCCCCTCATTAATTAAAATTATTTATTTAACCTTTAACTCAATTATGACATTCAATAATTTATGATACTTTTAACCAATTCTACTCTATATATATTCCATTCTATTTCATTGTGGATATATCTAAATATAGCAATCGATTTATAATTCCATCTTATTTTTATTTCAATCCATTTCATTCCAAATCATTTCCTTATATCAAACATGATATAAAAGAATTTCATCATTCTCTATTATGATTAAGAGATAGATTTATTTTTTGCTCCAAATATATTTTCTTGTGAATTTTTTTTTTATTCAAGATCTAATATTTATGATTTACTATGTCAAGCTTATTTTACAAGGTCTTCATATTTAAGAAAAATACATCAATAAAACCTCTTGAACTTGGTTTATTATTTAATTAAGCTCTTTAACTAAAATTGTGTGCAATTTAGTAAGTCTTTGATCTTTTTGATGGTTTATACTCTAGATGAACCTTGATATCATATAAGAAATATTTAATTAAGCTCTAACTAGGGGTTTTTTTTTTTTTTTTTAATTTCTATGGACCAATTGTCTAGAAGTGGAGCTTAATTTAAGATATTGTTGTCAAAATTTTCAATGTTATAAACATCTTTTTTTTTTTTTTAATATTTCCTTCTTTAAGAGCTTATTTAAGCATACATGATGATACACGGATTTACTTACAAGAAATTGAAGTTAATTAGGGACTTCATTGTATATTGGACAAACTTACGTAATCGTATTTATATATTAAGCCTCCAATATATTGCCTAGTCCCTAGACCTAGCTAGCTTCAGTTACCAATCACATTAGTGATATTTAAGAAGTTCGCTTTACCTTTTCCCAAAATAAGCAAATCTAACATTATCATAGTTCACGTGCATCTGGTACTTTTTGTTTACATGATTACATTTATTTCCGCAGTTGGCTCAGACAGCGTATTGTAATACTGACCCCAAATTTTCAGTATTATCCTGTCCAGTCCAGTCAATGAATTTCACAAAACAGAAGAACAAAAGAGACAAGTTGATTCATTTTCTCAGTACAAAGAAAGAAGAACGTGACCCCATCTGTCAATTGGATTAAACTACATGACATATCTTTTTCCATTAATATCTATTAGGAGAACACGATCCTGTTTTTCAAAATAAAATTCTATACATTTTTATATTTGTAAGGAAACTATTACTATCCACTATTAACTCATCTATATCCTATGCAATTTTTTCTTAAAAATACATAGAATGAAGTTGAATAGTTACTTTTAGTTTAATAATATAGATAACATTACATGTCTATATAACGATTCAGTGGCCATAAGAGTTTGTTTATAAAAGATATTTGGCAAATACTCCCACACCAAGTACCCCATATAAATTTTATTAATATTTGATTGTTAAGATTTGATAGGATAAAAAAAAACTTAATAATACTAGTATAGAGAATATGAGATTATACAATATTATTGTACTATATTTGATTTATATCTAGTAAAAATTTTTATTATATTCAATAAAAATTTTTACTGTATCCCTTATTTGATATGTATAAGCACTAGACTCAATATTGCTTTTTAATATTTATATTATCAATATTATCTAATATTTATTTAATAATATTTTTATATTATTTAAAAAGTATAAAATTTCAATATTATTAAATATTTATGCTCTCAATAATGTCTAATATTTATATAAATACATATATATCCTCAATACTTGTGTTTCTTATTCAATGAAATCAACTTTTGTATCATATTGTAAATGAAATAAATTTTAAATATTTTATTCAATCCCTCATATCTTTTTATATGAAGTAATCAAACTTAAATTATAAACTAAATATTGAACAAACTATTTTATCCAGTCCAATCTCATAAATTTTGTACAATTAAACGATACCTTATAATCACTTGCACCTTTAATGCTTAACTTGCAAAAGTTGCTTATGGAGGCATCGATGCTTCCAATCTTAGTACGAATAGCCTTCTCTCTCTCTCTCTCTCTCTCTCTCTCTCTCTCTATTTTGTCTAACATTATTACACTTAAGAATTTGGCCACTGGTCAAAACTCCTTCCAATATTCCTCTTTTTTTTTTTTACCTTTTTAACTTTAAAGAAATAAAACATTATCATTATAAATAAAATATTACTATTATGACATGTAATAATAAAACAATTCTTCACATTCAATAATTTTCAAGATATATTTTATGTATTGATTTGAAAAGTAATAATGATATTGGACCACAAAAAATTTTACAATTTGCTATGTGACTTTGGTGAAATATTACTTTATAAAGTGAAGAGCTCTTTAAAATTTTAAATTGGTACCTTAAAACTATTTGGATTAAGGGAACGAATGAGGAAGGGAGGGAAGGCTAAAAAATTAAGGTGCTTTCCATTGTTTGATAAAGGAAGAAAAGGAAGAAGGAATGGATTTAGAAGGGAATTGTTTCCCTTAGACCCACCAAAAGTTATCCTTCTAAATTAGAGAAAATGGGAGAGAGTTACTTTAAGATTTCATCATTACTATCTTGCTCTAAAGAGGTGAAGTCACAATAGTCCCGCTATATAACCCATCATAGGATAGAAACTAACTTTACAGTTATTATTATAGACCTAATTCACATCAAATGAACCTAACTTAACCACCTTAAAGCATCCGGTTTCTTACCTACATATTATAAATTTGTGGTGTAATATTTTAAAAATATTCTTAAAACTCAATTTTGTAACGGAAGTTTTTCAAAAGAATTGGGTTTAGATAGTAGTACAGTAAAATATTTAAAGGTTACAAGTATCAATGCAATTATATTTGTAAGAGAAATAGTAAAAAGTCCAAGAAGTAAGTTATAAAAGCCACAAGTTTACAAGACTTAATAACCATATTAATAGTGGAAAACTAATGAGCTAATAAGAATACCCTAGTAGTTTTCTTTAAAAGTTAGTAAAGTTGATGTTTAGGACATAATTTAGCCAATCTTTCATAATCCGCAGTACCCAATCTTGCATTTAATATGTTGGATTAGATGGCATGCTTATAAGTCTACTTTGAACCTGTAAGCCCACTATAAGAGACTAAGTGATAACTTGTTTAATAAAGAAAATGGAAACAGTAATAAACTTTTAGCACATCGCTAACAAAGTTTTCAACCAAGTTAATTATGTGCAATGCATTAATAAGCAAATGTCATCGTACGATGTTATTCAGTCTATCGTGAAATTAGAGAAATTACACCCATTCTAATATGAGTTAAGAAGTTTAACATCATTCACTAGAGACTCGAAATCAAACTAGGACTTGTACAATAGAGAATACTCTCCACCCAAAACTCTTTTCAAACCATAACCTCCAACCTTACCATAACCTCCTTTTTTGTTACTTAGATCGACTACAGGTAGGGAAATAATCATTTTAACTATCCTTATGGAAAGGATTCGTATTTGGACCGATAATCCTAATCATTACCTCCAATGAGTTATGATGCATGTTAAGTTAAAGGTTAGCTCGAGTTTGTACTAATTCAATTTTGGGGCAATCAATCCGTTCAAACAATCTAAATAAGACAAAATACATAAACAACCACATCTTGGAGCTCAGTTCCCATAACATCAACAAAGCAATACATAATCATATGCATAACATACGTACAAGCAACTACACTACAATCACAATCCAAAATCATACCAAAACCTCAAAGTACTTCAAAATATTACAAAGCATTAATCCTACTTACCTAGATATTGATGCTTGTTCCTTTCGTGTATCGCTCTCATCTTTCTCTATTATCCTTAAAATTTAATGTAATCTCTTCAGTTTTTATTCAATATATAACATAAGAGTTCATTCTTACAATTGAGTATCCTCCTCAATTAAGTTAAGTGAGTTTTCCAAGGATTTTTGTTAGGTTTTAGTTAAGTAGTGTAAGTTCTAACTTGACATTTTAGCATAGGTTGTTACTCAGTAATTTCTAACCCAAGTTTTAACTATAGTAAATTCTTAGAAGTTGTAAGCAAGTGACTTCCTAATTTACTTATTGGCTTTAAATGATCTAATATCCAATTCCAATCATCTTCTAACCAAACTCTTAGCTACTTCTATATTTAACTTTTTCCATCAAATTACTTTTTGATTGAGTTTCTAACTTAAATTCTGACCTGGCATTCTACTATAAGTTATTATCTAAGAATATTCTGGCTCTGATAAGGGTTGGAGCCAAATATAAATCACTTTTTGACCTAGATCAAATTTTAGTATATTTAAACTATTCAATACCAAATTACATTCTGACTTATTTTCTAATATAGTTTCTAGCCCTACTGCTGCTACTATTGCTGCTGCTGTTACTACATCTTACTACTTCACTCTAACTTCTCTTAAGTTCCAAGACTTTAATACCTTGAATAAATAGTAAATATCAACTAAGTACTACAACCATTTTCACCCCTTTTCCTATTATACTATCCACTAAGTTACAATTGTATAGAAACTTAAAAAATTGCCCTTAAACCACCAAGTCCTCACTTACCCTTTGAAAATCATCATTCCTAAACTTATAAGAAACTACTTTCAACTACTACATGTGGCTAAATATAAGTTGTACCATTTTATAAGGAATTCATCAAGCTCTTTAATGAAATAACATTTCTAGTGTACCATTTATGTGAAAATGAAAATTTTCTAAAAATCCATTGACTCAATTTAAAAAATCTAACCATATAACCTCAAAATCTAACATTCTAGGAGTATATCCATAAAATTTTAAGTCGAAACTACAATAATTCATTTTTCAAAAACCTAATAAAAAAATCCACGTGTAAGAAGTTTTTCTTAAAAATCCTATATTAGTAATCAAAATTTTAAAAATTTAATTTAAATTTTGAATTTCTCATGCAAAAATACTTAGGAATACTTAATTTCAAAATTTTTTGAATTCGTTTAATGTTTTTCTCAAAATTTAGTTAAAATTGAAAAAATTAGCAACTTACCAGATTTCGATCTTTTGACCACTATAAGGGAGAGAGAGCTTGTCGGTTGACCCAAGTAGCACCTCTTTATTCAAGTGGTGGTCTGTTCTCACTTCTAAATAATCGTTTTCTATGGGAACTTACTAAACCCCTGTTTTGTAAACTTATTTTCCAAATTTTCTTCCCTTACTATTTCTCTCTATTTTTCTTTTCCTAGAATTTTCTAAAGTTCCATTTTAGCAAAACCTCCTTTAAGTACAATAAATTGCTTTTTATCATAAGGTTTAAGGTTGCTTTGAATTTTTGACCCCTTGTTAAACACATATTAATCACATGGTTATGTGTCCAAAAATTTGTTTTCCCATCTTCATGCTTTCTCCATCCTTGCCATGCTTAATAAGATGATTCATGATGTCTCGGTAATTTTTAATAAATTTTTTTATATTTTCTTTATTTATTTAGTAATATTTATGCATTTTCGAATATTTTTGACAATTATAGGTACTTATATTTACATATTAATTATACTATAAATTATACTCGATGTATACACATGTTTTTTATATATTATATACAATATTAATTATATTACTCCTATAATTTATTTTTAAATGTTTATTAATTTTTGAAACTTATTTCGCTCGTTATCGATAATTAAATAATAATATAGTAAATTTTAATCATTTTACCTATATTTTATATTCTAAGCTTACAGAACTCCTCCACTAGTATTGCGAAGCGATCATTCTAAATTTTTTAAACTAATTACCAAACCTAGTCATACAAGTACAAACAAGTACAAAGAGTACAATTACCCTCATAATAAAAATATATGTTAAAATTAGAAAGACTTTTTGATATTTTGATAAGATAAAAAAGATTATTATTAATTATTTCTCTACTTTCTTTCCCTTCTTAATCAAATAAAAAAATTTATATTTTTTCTCATCACTTTTTTTCACTAATTTTTTCTTCTTACTTTTAATCTGTTATGATTATTTTCCTCTTCCCAAATATAGGGTTGATATCTACTTAAGATACTCTCATTTCTATAAGCTCCGCTTTCAAGTTGGTCCTGTCAATCAATCTGTCAATCAATCTGTCGACCATAGAGTGCATGGTGCATTTTATCTAGATAAGATTTTTCTTTTTTCTTGACCTTTTAGAGTCCAATAATTGTACGAAAAGGATAGCAAGTTCCGTTATTTTTTTTCTTCCCATTAAAAGCGCGTTGCAAGAGTTCCCTATTTCAAGAGAGAAAATTAAATTGCAATATATGTAAAAACACTGCTGATTTTAGGGTCCAGTCACCCGCGTTTACATTAATTATTACATTAAATGCAAGACACTAATCACATCAAACAGTAATTTGCGCAGAGAATTAGTTCCGTGTGAAAGTAGCATTTATTATTGCAGTAGATGATGGATACAGCAGAGACAGGGAAAGCTAACGGATTTCATAACTTATAGGTACCCTAATTAATGGCATATATCTTCACTTTAATTGGCAAATTTTTTTTTTCCATAAATTAATTATGGGGATTTCAGAGAATCTACTTGTGCTTTTCCACGGGGACCTTTTGCTCTGATGTACATCCGATATTCATCATATGTCATGGCAGGGTAAAGTGCAGGTGTTTCCTCTGTGACCAGCTCCATGGCCGGCTGGATAGGGATGTCTCCTTTGGGATTGTAGAAGAAAGCCAATGAAACCCTCTCTTTTCCTGAGTTCACAATCACTCTGTGTTCGACGCTTTTGTAGTTTGCATTGCTCAGCACCTGATGAAATTACCGTACATGGCGGTATCAGGAACTTTATCACGTTACGTCATATAAACAAACAAAATATATAATATGATATAATTTATTAAAAATAAATGTAAGAATTTTATGAAACGCAAATTTCACCTTAGAGGCTACTTTGTTAGTGCCTATGACTATGAAAAGATGATTTTTTAGATTAGAAATAGCAACGAACGAACGGTATTCAAAACTTAAAATCAAAATATATTATTATATTATTTTATTTATGGATAACTTGATTAGCCTAAACTTATATTATAAAAATTACACGGTATTTGGATGAATAAAAATTAACAATGAAAAAGAATAAATTAGATGAAAACAAATGGAATTATTTCCATTCTCCTCCCACTTCTTTTTCCCCCTCTTGACAGAAGAAATGAACGGAAAGTTCGCTGAATTTACAAAATTACCTTAACCTAACATTTCCTTTATATGTCTTGAAGGAGAATTTAAACTAGTTATTATTTTGTTTCTCTTTTTATTCATTTTCCTTACATTAATTAAATGTGGAAAAAAGTAAATATTTCCACTTATTACCTTCCCGTTCCATTTATTGTATGCCAAAAGAGCAAAAGGAATACTTTTTCATTTTCCTTTCGTTTCCCCAACCCACCCCCACCCCACAAAGATTTCCTTCCATTGCGAGAGATAGGGTTAACTTTTATAGTACTTGGGATGGCCACATGGGATTCTAATACCCCGTATTACATGCCTCTACAGATAGTTGGATATAGAATATAAGCAGTGCTAGGACATAACTGTTTCAATTGTACTTTTATCTCTTGTCTGTTTTATTATTATTATTATTATTATTAATAACAAAAAAACTTGTCTGTGGACCTTTAACTTTTCAAGAGGTTTCCAGCTTTTAAGATTGATCACGGTAATGTGGGGTGAGAGAGAGAGTGAGAGCAACCTGCATTTGATCGCCAATATTGACGATAAAAGCATTGGGAACAGGCTTGACAGTGACCCACTGATCACCTCTTCGGACTTGGAGACCGGGCACATTTTCATCAGGAAGGAGAAGGGTCATGCCGCCAGGATCTGAATGAGGGGAAAGTCCGAGAGTAAGGTCCGGCTGGGGACACTTCGGATAGAAGTTGACCCGTAGGCATGCACCCACGTTGTCCTCTCCTCCAAAGGCTTTCAGTAGGTAGTCTTCCTCTAATCCCAGTTTTATCGACAGTATCTTCGTTAACTTCCCACATAATTCCCCCACCTGCTTCCCATACTCTGCTATCTCATCCCTGCATGCTTATGTATGTAATTCCATAGGTTATTATGTAAATTTCCGGAGTAATTTTATTTGTCTTTTCTTTCAATTTCTGAAATTATATAATTTGAAATAATAATTGCTTGTTTATATGTTTGTTGGAGAAAAGGTAATGAGCTTAAATTAATGAAATATTCTAGAAACACATACTCTAGAAAGATTATTTTTCTCATTCTTTACGTGTGAACACAACATCTGTGGAAACTTCAAATACAATAAATTAATGAAATTGCAACTTGCAAGTTACAGTATTCTCATCATCTTATTGTAGGAGATGCATTTAAAAAAACCAAAAAAAAAAAAAAAACAAAGAAACACTCCAATTAGATAAAATCGGCATATAACAATCTCCCGCACTTCAGGAGTACATCAATTTTAGTGCTCGAATACCGATTAAGATCACTAAGATTCGAATCAGCCAATATTATCGTTCCGTTTTTTCTTTTTTGGATAAAGAGGTTATTTTTATTGATGCAAATATTTGCATAAATCCGTGATTATATTATATTATTTTGTGGCGATCTAAGATTAATGATTAAAATAGACATAAAATATACTAAATAAGTTATAAAGATTTAACAATTTTGTGATATTTGTTTATAAATTTTCAAAAATTATGAAAAATGAAATCTCATGATATATTTTACAATTTCACATTAAATAAATGGTGCATAATCATAGATCCGAGTAGTACGGGTATCTAGCAAGTGGAGGGCCCATAGTGCTAAAAAAGAACACGTGAATCACATTAATATATATAATGTTTATACGGAGAGACACATGGAATTGCGTGTTTCGACTGATCGGCAGAGATAAGAAGCAAGCAAGGACAAAAAGTAGTAAGGTGGAAGAAGAGAAGGATAACCTGCATGTTAGTGGGAGTGCCGGCCACTTGTTCGAGTCCCTAAGTGACATGGGGAGGTAATGGAGGTAATAATAGTCACTCCAATCCAGAACAGCTCCTTTCTCCACCCCTAACCTACTCCCATACCCTTCATAAGTACATGGCGAATTCGCATACTCCTGCTTCACTTCTAGGGGAAGATAGAAGAATTCTCTCCAAGTCTCCCTCATCTTCCTCATTAATTCATGGCTAACCCCATGGTTCACGACTTGCATGAACCCCCACTCCCTACATGCTTCCGACACCCAAGTCAGCGTCTTCTCGCGCTGGCTCGGGTCGTCGTTGGAAGACAGTATGTACTGAAGATCGATGATGGGAATATTAACATCATCGTCGTTGCTTAGGTTATTCTTATCGTTGACTTTATTGTCACTGAACAAAGGCCTGTCGGATATTGGCCTCACATACCGCTCAGGGATTCTGTTGATGCCACTTTCCGACAGGGATTGAACCCTAACAACAGGTTCAGGCCAACTTTGTAACTGAAAGCAATTCATTATTCTTACTTTGATTTTCTTTCTTTCTTTTTTTTTCTTTTTTTTTTTTGGCTTATGTTCCAAGGTCAATTAGTGGGGGATGTAAATATATAGATAAAGAAATCTTGGTTGTGGAGCTATTATGATAAGGACGACATAGAGAGCACAACGTTTTACTTGCGAGGAGCAAGCAGAACAAGATGATAAGAACAAGCTTTGCAGGGACTAATGGAATGTCGATACCATGTATTTATAGGGCAAAAAGTAGTGACAGAGTAGGTTTGGTTACTTAGTATGCTAAATTGTTGAGAATATGGTTGGAGGGACCAAGTGTCCTTTGGGTTTTGCTTTAATTACGGCGCCGTGGTGCAGTTGCCTTGCTTTGTCATCTCTCAACGCATGAAGAACATGCATGTTATTTTTTTTAGTTTGGTATGGTAACATTTAATGCAAGCACGTTTATATTTTATATCATTTTCCAAAAGGTTTCTAGTAGGTGTAGTGTCTAAGGGTTGCTGTGAGAAAAGGTTGGTGGATGTTGTGTTGCTCGTGGGATGTCTTTCATTTAGGTTGGCCAGGTGAGTGTGAGAACTATTTAGCGAAGAAGTGGTACCATAGGTTGGAAGGCTCTTTAAGTGGCCATAGCTTCTTAAATTGTTCGAAATAGCTGATATAGAGGAACAAAGAGGAGTTGAATCATACGCACTATACAAGGAAAGAAACTTTAGATGGTGTCCCATTGGGAATGTTCAACCTTCACAATATCTGTAGCGTTAATACGTACAAAGATTTATTACATAACACATATTACATGTATACGTACGTGATTTGTAAATATAAATTATATTTGAACATATAATAGTAATAGTAAATAAGAGAATTTTACTCGTTTATCATTATACATAATAAATATTATGTATTTATTAATTATATAAAAAATATTATTAATTTACTAAACCTATCTCATATATCTAAGACCCGACATAGATATTTATATGTAAGATGCATGAAATTAATATATATTGCATTTATTAAATGCGAGATAACTACAATAGGAAAAACATTAAATTGTATTTATGAAATATGACACTTTTGTTATTTTTAATATTTTATTCAATTTAGGGTTTGCATTTATGTAATTTTTTCATTTAATTCATATTTATGTAATTTTTTTAAAAAAATAGTAAACACGTGCTTTACCCAAGTAAATAACTTCTAAAAAAATTATTATCCATATTTGGTAGATACTATCAAGTGTTTAAGTATGACTAATATTTACACACCTTGTATACATTACATGTGGTGCTTATTACTTAATGAATTTTTTGTAGTGGAATAGAAATTAATTATTATTTGCATTGAATTATGTTATGTGTAAGTACTCTATATAATAGCCAAAAAAATTAATTTAATCCTTTTTATTAGAATGGTTCATAATTGGAGTTATATATAAGAATTTGTATTGATGAATTGTGTTTTATATTAGGATCTAAATGAATTCACATTTAAGAATCTTAATTTGTTAACTTTGTCTTAGCAAATTGTTAATAATCATGATCAAGGATATAGGCTAGTAATTTATGTTTAACAATTTGTATTTCATGTTACCATCTAAATAGGTCTATTTAAAGGGTGAACCTATAATACAGTTTTTTTATTAATTGTTATCGAACTTGAAACTTCACTCTTTTCCCCTTAACTTTAGCTCATGCTAGATTTGATCCACCTTAAGTAAATTGCTTGACTAAAATTTATGGAAAACATATTATCCTTAAAGGGAAAAGAAAAAGAAAAAATATTTAAGAAACATTTGGATTAATCATCAACCTAAGATAGAACTGAAGGATGGCTACAATCGAATGGGTAGAGCAGTTTGAACTAAGATACTAACCTAAATCGAAAACCTAAAATTAGAGGTTTCGGAAAATTTGTATTAATTTTACAGATATTTGTTACTTCTTAGGTTGAAGAGTGTAAAATGGAATAGAATTGTAATTCTATAGTTCTATGCATTCTTAGGTAGAGTGTGAGATAGGGAAAAATTAGTAAATAATTTGTATAACAGTGTAATTTAAGTGTTGGAATATGAGGCAAAGTAGAATAGTGCTTGTACCTTTTTTTGATTTCTCAAATAGTGGAACATATCGGTGTTTAAGACTCAATTCCCTAATGTAGAGTTATAAAATTAGAATTAACTTATAAGGAGGAACTTCTCTATTTTGCTATTTGATTTTCTTACTTGCTTGCTCTATTAATTTCCTATACATTTATATATTATTTTTGTGACTTCCCTTGTAACTTTGATAATGAAAATAATAATCAAAGGATGCATTAAGGGCCATCATTGAATAATTAAAAATGTTTATGTTTATAATCTTGCAAAAAAATATTTAATTTTGATAACCATCAATGTTGTGAGACCAACAATTATCATCGGGGCTGATTCTTTTTTTAAAAGAGTGATCAATTTTTACCAAAATCGTGCTTTCCAAATTTTTCTAATACCTTAAGTTGTATCAAAGTGGATACTCCTTTTCAAAGTGTGTAAGGTTTTAAGCTATTTATTTATTTATTTTAACAATGGCAAATAATCATATATTGAATATAGCTCCATATTTTGATGGCACCTATGAGAGTGCTAGATGGAATTGATTGCTATCAATTGAGTGAATAAATTGGATCCTCTAAGTTAAAAACACTATAATTATGAGAAAAGGTTTTAAATCCTTGAAATCACTGATATGTATTTGAGTTTGCTTTTTGCCGGAAAATTGTACTTTTCAACTTTGAAAGTTTGTGTTTTGCACTACCTTATTTTTAAAATTTTATATTTATACTATTTTGTGAATTTTCATTTTTTTTTATTTTCTATATTTTTCATTATTTTGTACTTTCTTGTTACTTTCTTTATTTTTCGATTTTTTTTTCAATTTTTGCAACTTCTCTATTTCTTATATATATATATTCTCTAAAAAAAAAGTCTTAAACTAAAAATGAAAGGATAAAGATAAGTTGTCTACAATGACCTTTTTATAAGAATGCTTGATTTAAGCTGTACCATAAAAATAAACGAGATACATTGTTTTTGCTTAATTGATCACTTTGGGTTTTTATTTGGTTCAGCTTACGTGATTTAGCTTGGTGAAAACCATCTTAAATGGATAGAGTTTGCCATGAGGCCATCTTAAATGGATGAAGTTTGGCTGTGGGCCATCTTGAATGATAAAGTTTGCTATGTAGCCTATCTTGAATGGATGGAGCTTTGGCATCTGATAGTCATGAATTGGCAAAAGATTGCTACGGGGCTGTTTGGGATAGATGAAGTTTTGTTAGATTAAAAAGTCTAGGTGCTAAGGTAATTGATGAGTTTAGACTTATAGAGGTACTGAGGCAATCGGTAGGTTTAGACTTGGTTGATCAAGGTGCTTTCAAACATAGAAAGTAGTTATGAGTGACTTAAACCATGTATAATGTTGGAGACCCCATTTTGTGTCTCTATATGCAACGCCAACATCTTAAGGAATTTTCGTCTTAAAGGAATTCTCTACTTTATTCCTAGGTTCCAAACAAAATTCTATAATATCTATTTATATTAGTCTTGGACCCTACACATAAAACTTAAAGTAAAAAAACTTAAAAAAAAAAAAAAAGATAGCTTTTTGGAATCTTTAGCTAAGGAGCCTAATGTTTAAAGGGACTTTGTGTAATCCGTGAGGACTGTAAAAAGGAAGTCCTTAGTATTAGGTGTGTCAAGGACCTCTTGTTAACGTGGCCGTAGTGGTTTTGATATGAATTTTATGTAAAGTGAAGTCATACTCAAATAGAATATCACCAGTGTAAAATTCTAAGTATATTATAAGTCTTTTATGTAAAAGTAAAACATGTAAATTAATTTTTAATGTTCGTTATTATCATCTTTGTGGTTTGTAGTTTAAAATTTATTTAACAAGTGTTTTGCATTATTTTTTCATTAGTCTATTTATATTTATACTTTATAGGTCAATTCTAATAAGGATCGATTTAAAAATCATTTTTCCAAAGTTAGAGAACTCGTGGAAAGTAATTAAAAAAAAATGACCTTTTGTTTTAAAAACCATAAGTCATTTTCTTTGAAAACATTAGAATTTTTTTTAATAGGAAAATGTTTTTTACTTAAAAGGTCATATTCATCCTAACAAGCAAAGAAAATAAGGAAAATATTTTCTAAAAATTTTTTTCTTTGAAACAAATGGGGCCTTAAATAGATATTTTTTTTCTCAACCCTTGTTTCAACTGATTTTATATCCAATGTACCACTTCATTGAAAAATTTCTTTTGCAATTACTAAACACTAAGATCTTAACAAATCAATTGCTCTAAATTTAAATTGGCCTGAAGAGAATCATTTAAGCTAATATGAATGGCTAAATTATACTTTTTAATAGATTGCATATACATTTTTTTCATTAAAGAACTTAAAAATCTGTTGAACGAAGTATATAAATTGGAGCTTAGAAAAGCATTCATACCTAATTTATATTCTTTTATTTCTAATTTTCCTTTTTTTTTTCTTTTTTTCTTCAATTTTTAGTTTATTTTTCTAATTTTCTTTATTTTTTGATATTTTCTTCATTTTCTCATTTATTGTGCATTTCCCTTTAGTTTTATGAATTTTTTGACTTTTGCATTTCCATTTCTTTTTTTACTTTATCCAATCTAAGCTAGAAATTACAATATAAAAAGGAAAAAATGGAATATTTTTAGCTACTCCTCTTTGTAAAACATTAGATTTTAATAAGAAATCAAATACAAGGATGGAGAAGAAAGATTAAGAAAATGTTGAAATTTAACTTCAATTGAGCATTTAGTCTAGGCTTTAGTATCAATTTGTTTGAAAAGTGATAAAATTGCAGATCAATGCTATTAAGGGACATCATCCAAATGAAGTCCACTTCGATCAAATGTAGTATTTATTTTCATAAAGAAGAGCTACAGGTAGATTTTTTATTCGAGAAAGGTTTCTTTATTTTGCATGCTAAGCCTTGAAATTGAGTTATTGCAAGTCTTTTTTAAGCACTTTATGTCTTTATTTGAAAGTCTTTGCTCTTCGAGAGATCTCGACAATCTAAAACGTAGAGGAAGCCTATATGCATCATTCTAGAGGGGATTGTTTGAAGTTCTTGTCAAAATTTACGCATCTAGAGTAAGTTTTTTTTCCCTTAAATCCATTGTTCGTAGATGTTATTTTGAATCACATGATGATCTAATCGTATTGATGGGGTATTAAATGTACTTAGTGGATATGATATATGATTATTTTATATGTTATGATTTTCTTGTCTGTTAATTTTAATTTTCTTCCAGTAAGATAAATGCTCTATTGTATACTTGGTTGTATGGATTAAAATCCCTAGAAACGCGACAGGAATCGAGGGTCTATTGATATGAGAGTGATTTCAATTTATTCTAAACATAAATATACTTGTTAATTCGAATTAGGTTTCCTTAGCATAGCAATTAATTAAATTAAGACAATAGAATTGATTAGGATATTTGAATTTGCGATTGAATATTAATGATTAATGGAATTAAAAATTAGATAACTCAAAAGAGAATTTAACTTTCTAGTTTGAGCATCAATGACTCAAGAGGAAAAGGGATCCTTAAAATTTGAACAAATAATCAGTGTATTATAAGCATAAGTGTAAGACTAACTAACTTGCTTAAGTCAACACAAGGATATAAACCCAAAACCCTAGGTTCTTAAGGACCTAAGACAAATTCAATTGTCAATCCATAGCCCTAAAATATGGAAATTTATCAAGAACACTAACCCATTGGTAGAATTAAGGTCTACAAAGTTAATAACAATAGAAAACACTAATTTCAATAGCAAAAATTTGATTACTAGAAGAAAGAAACTTAAGGGAACTAAGGATAATTAACTTAAATTAAAATTAATGTTATAACCCTATATATATAATAAGGTATAGAAAGTAGAAATTATTAACAAGTAGTAAAAAGGATTGGTTATTATAAGATGAAAGTCAAGACATTAATCATAAAGCATACACCAAGGATTGAAGATGATAAAAAGTGAGAAAAAGATCAATTTGGCCCTGGAAGTAAAAGTAGATAGTAAAAAATAAAAATAGAATAATAAATAGTAGACTAATAATAAAGTAAGGTAAATAAATAATAAATAAGGGTACAAAACATGGTAATGACTCATGCTTCTTACATATAAGATATCACGATGACATATTCCCAAATAAAAGTAAGAAATATATTTGGAAAAGTAACTTAAATAATAAAATAAATGGGTAGATTGCTAAAATATGATAAAAACATCTTACAAAAATATCATAAAATACCCAAGAAATATCAAAACAACTTTATAAATGCCAAGCAACTAATGACATATCATAAAATATCCAACAACTTATAAGGAAAGTAAACAAAAATTTATAAGATCTGGAAATATTATAAAATAAATAAAATATGTTGATAACTTCTTCAAGAATTTATCAAAAACAATTCAAGTGGCAAAAATTGTTCAAAATTTATCTAAACACGTGTCTTAGGGTTAGGGACACGTTGCAATTTTTCCATCAATTTACACTTATTAGAAAATTAGGTGACTCCTTTAAAAATTCAACAAAATTTGTATATTTGTTCAAAATTTGTGAAATTTTAATGGGAGACATGAACATTATTTATAACTTAGTGTTTAATTTTCCATAATTTTCAAACACTTGTACAATTTAATAATAAATCTTAAACACTATAAATATCCCTCTCCTCACTTCAAAAATTTACACAACTCAAACCAAGTATCTAAAATTTGAGAAAAACTTTATGGAGTTTCTCCATATTCCTCTTCAAAGGTTAGACAAGGTTGGATTGGTGATGGCTACCCTTTGGTGGTGGTTTTAACCATTTTTGTAGTTTTAGCCTAAAAAATTTTGGAGCTTTCAATTTATGTTATTTCAAGGAATCCTTTTACTTGTAAGTACTCTATAACCCTACCTTCTTATAGTAATTTTTCTAGAATTAATTTTACATGTTTGATATTTGTTATAATATTTGTAAGTTTCTGCTCATTTTGTAAAAAAAAAAGTCTATTTTAAACAAAAATCACAAAACCCTATCTATTAACTTACAAAAATTGCCAAACTTTTTCACATGCTTTCTTATATCTAATATGGTGTTTTGGTTCCATCCTTGAGAATTGTTAAACTATTTTCTAATTTTCTTAGTATTTTGGCTTAATTTTCACTTAAAATATTAAATACACAATAAAACGTATAATATATAAATATTCCTAAATAATAGCCATTACTAATTATTATATATTTTAAGTTTTCCTATGAATATATTTTGCTATTTATAGTAGCCTTTGCATTAATAGTATCTTATCTTAGCTCTTTCAGTAATGATCTTAAAATTACGTTTTGAAATCTTAATATATATACATATATATATATACACACACATTATATATAATAATTATATTCCTTATAAAAGTCAAGTTTTCTTTCAAGAATATTAATACTTCTTTTATAAGTACATAATGAAGTACTAAAGTCTATAAAGATACAAATTAAAAATTACTAATAGTATAAAGTAACCGAACTCTAAAATATAATAAATAGGGAACTTTTTATAAGATTTTGACTCAACTTTTAGGGGAATATTAGGCATCTACAATCCATATAAGTGGCTTACTTTTTGGTAGTTTTTGTTATGTTAATAAGGGATAGTAAGTTGTTATATTGCTTATACTTGTAACTAGCTATTTGTGTGCATGTAGCGAACGTGGATGTAAGAATTTTGATTGATGATCTATGTTGCTTGACTTGAGTATATAATATTCTAATATGGTATTGATTCCTTCTTTGATTGCATAATTAACTTGACTAATGTAATATCGGACCTTAAAACTTGTACTTGCATTTTGTACTTTTCCCATCAATACCACCCATATGATGGGGAAATAGGGGGTTTCCTTCTTTTAATCCTACAAAACTAAATAACAAGAGAGGAGGTTACCGTTTAAGTTTGAAAGTATCAAGTAGAATAGTTCAAAATTAGTATAGAGGGGATAAGAGAAAGTCTATTGCACATCTCGGATTGATGAGAAATTCGGATCTACTAAGTAATGGGGTGTGGTATAATAAAACTCCTCGAAACCCAAGTTAAAGTGGGGTTATTTTTTCTAATCTCACAACATATTAGTCAAGGTTGTGCAGATGACACTTTGACTGTTACGTTACACTTTAAAAGGACTTACTTGCCTTGCTTATTTACGTATAACGCTTATCCCTTACCACTTATTGAGGACGTAGTTTCGTTCATAACCTTATAGTTATTTTTTTACAGGTTAACTCTACAAAAGTTTGGGAAAGGAGAAGCGAGTGAGGTTTAATTAACGGAAGCTGATAAACCACTTCTCTAAACAATTGAAATAGGAACTTCAAGGTAAATAAAACATTGTTCTTTAAGATTATCATTAGGCAGGCTTCGCTTTCACTAAATGCTACTAGCTCTAATGTAAAGCCTTATGTATATCAATGGTGAAATGGTAACTATGAGCCCTATGCTATCATCAACCATTGATATGTACAGTGAAACTATTACAAAACAGGCACTTGGGGTGTGACAATATGTTAAGGGATAATATTGCGTTTGATACTTGAACTTCAGCTGATTTTTCATTCAATTGTCTAAATTTTGAGATTGCAAAATTTTTTAAGACCAAAGAACAACACCAACATTAACTCCACTTGTATAGTTGATTTTTTTATCCAATTTATGGCATGTCATGTGTCTTAGCAATTATTTTAGTGAAGATATTGTACTTAGGATACCTACATGGCGATCTAGGTAGCAAAAATGATAGTTTTAAAATTGTAATATGCCATGTCAAAAATAAATTATTGCTATCATTTTTATTAATTAGATAACCATGTGAACATCCTAAGTGGAATATGGGACATGTGACTATCCATAATTGGACAAAAAGGCAATTAGGCAAACCACTCTAGATGGAATTAACATAAGTAATGTTATTGACATTGAAAAGATTAATTGAGTGCTGAAATTGACAATCTTAAAGTCTAGATAATTATTTGAAATCAACAAAAGTTTAAGAACCAAATGCAACATTATTCCTACGTTAAATTATGCTAATATTGGCTACATCAATATCTCATAATTCATTGACTTCAAGGCTTTTATGTTTCTTTTCAATATTTTAGTTAGTTAGAAAGTCTAAATAATTTACTTTTTGATTCAATAGAGAATAAAACTGTTGTTTCTTATTAGTTATCAAATTACTATAATAAAACATAAAAGAGGATAAATGACTTGAGTAAACAATAAAAAGAATGGAAATCTTTTTCTCTTTTATTCACAAAAATTATCAATAAAAATAACTTCTACAAAAACCATTAGTGTGATTATTGATTATTATTTGAGCATAAACAAAATGGTGATGAATTAAGATTGGAGTCATCAATTTCTTAGATTAGAAGTTGACATCTTTAGAAGCTTATGGGGTCAGTAGGATGTGTCAACATATGTGATTGAGAGTAGCCATCCCATATAGTTAGGAGAAAATGCTTGCACCCATGATGACATATTATAAATTGAATAAAAATGCTTGCACCCATAATGCCAATTTTTTAATGGAATGGATTATGCTTGATTTCATATTTCCAATAGTTATAGAAATATAGCAGTTGGACAAAAATAATATGAGATGTTTCAAAAATGAAAGACCAAATTACATAATAATCATCTCATAAGTTGCTTTTGAGTTGTAACTATCGATAGGCCACTTTTTGACATGGGCTTCTAAGTTTAGGCTAACCTCTTCAAGACTTAGGTTAAGCTCTTATAGGCCCAATTTGATCCCTAAGCATGGTTCGAGCTCCTCACAACTCGAACACCTATAATTGGATGAAAGCCAAGCATTTAGACGTTCCATCAACTTCATCTAAGACTCTATTGAATCACCAATCACAAGTACAACTTGACAAGAATAGATACCTCTAAGCTCTTAGGGGCCTAAGCCCTTTGACCTAAGTCGACTAAGCTAAGTTCAAGAATAGAAATGGGGACTTATAGGATTAACTCAATGAATAAAATAAGTTATAACTATTGCTAGTCACTTCTATTTCAAGAATAGAGGATGAGACCTCTTGATAACAGATCCCTTAAGTCTTACACACTTAAGCTACCTTATGCTCAATTTATTTTTTTTTCTCATCACCTTACTAACTTAGTTATTGAAGTGACTACACTAGTATCCTTATTAGTTGTATTTTCCTTGTGTTGTAGCTGACTCATCATTAGTCGAAAATCGAAGAACAACAATAATTTCCATCGTCTTCCAATTGTTACTATTGTTGCTTTGTGTTCTAGATTGGACAAAGCGTCTGGGTACTTGAATTAGAGTACCATAAGCTATAATATGCTATCAAAGACAAGATTAATTGATAGGGTAATGAATTTTATATTTTCTGTTATGTTTATTTTTAGATTTATTTTAATTGAGAGAAGCCATCTCAATTGAAGTATTTATGTAGAGGAAGCAATGAACCTAAGGTAAGTGGTCCAATGCAAATGGGTTCCATTAGCCAAGACAATAGGCCTTACACTTAATAGTCCAAAGTGGTCATGCCTGTGCCATAACGGAGCAAAAAGCTTAGATATCAATTTCCTTTCCAAGGTAATGATTATTGTCCATCTACCTTCGATTAAGACAAATATAAACTTGAATAATCAACATTTAGAGATATACTCAAATAAGGAGATTAACTTTTTTAAATGTTTAAATAAGTGATTAACACTTTGTAAAGTGTTTAAACAAAGGATTTAGTTAATTGATCGTTATAACATCATTAGTATTGATATAGCACATTATCGCTTCATTTCACTAACAAAGTGTTTATGAAGTACTAACATGGCATGCTTATAATTATGGGTGAGTAGGTATAGAGAGGGTAGGGTATAAAGTTCACCAGTAACCTATCTTGTAAATACAGATTCTTGACTTTACTACCCATATCTTACCATGTAGCACTCTAGAACCATCTTGTATTATATATTCTATAAATTGTACAAAGTATAAGGTATCGTATAGAATCTATAAATCTTTTTTTTTTCCTTGCAAATTTCAATATGGCTAGTTTCTATTTGTTTTCCTTTCCGTCTAATTTATTTTTCTTTTTGATCATTTTCTTTACAGATTATTATTATATAAACATATCAATTTTACTAAAATCTTGGTCTCAATTTTAAATACTAGATAAATAATTGTAAATTGAATTCATTTGGGGGCTGATTTATTTAAGTAATAAGAATATTCATAGCTTACAAATTACAATATTTCAATTCCTAGTTAGCATCTATAATTATCCCCCGTGCATCACACTTACTAAATCCTATCCTATCGACTAAATTTTTTTCAAAACTAGTACAAACCCTAATCTTACACAAGGGATAAAGATATAAACACTAATCTCAACTAAATCTTGACTTAAACAATATTATATAAATTTATTATGGGATATTTTTCAAACCTAATATAAAGAAATTATTATATCAAAAGAAAATAAGTTAATAACATATCTTGTTTAGGTGGTTTATCGTAAATTCTTTCTTTTATAACTTTAGTTAAGTTAGGTTTAGTAAGTAAGGAAGATGGAGTGGAAAGAAAATATAATAAAGAAAAGATTAAGGAGGAAGAGACTAACATGAAGGCATTAAGTTTAGTCTAAGTTTCTCATTGACTATGTTTTGTTATTTTTTTAAGTCCATATAAATAAAATGATATTCTTTTTTATTTATTAATTTTATTTAATTATTATTACATGATAGGTACAATGCACCTTAGAACTTATGTCTTATATATTTCACAATATAGGTTATAGGGGGTAGGTATATAGTACCTTAGCCTCATACTCATACCTTACTCTATAAGTACAAGTTTTAGGAAATTGTTATCTAGAATCTATCCTGTGACCTTAAATACTCACCTAGAATCTACCCAATCAAGCAAGTTCCGAGTGGGTACCCTGTATAATAAGGTTACCTGCTCATAGCTACTTATAATATATAATATAGGAAAAAGGAAATAGAAAATTAAATAAAATTATAAAAGTAAAAATACATGAAATAAAAGAAAAAGAAAAACAACAAAAATGTAATTTTATAAAATATCTATAAAAGCTAAATAGGATAATCGTATAATATATATATGTAAAATAATTCAATCAAATATAAACTTAAAAATTCCAAAAAAATATAAAAATATATAACTAGTCACCCTCTCCTCTTGAGTGTTTGGATCAACCACCAAAACATTAAGTAAGTTGCAATCCACATAGAAAACTGGGTTGTTTGACCTACTAAGTTGTTAAGGGTAGTTGCTTGTGGCTAATAGTAGGTCATACAAGCCCTTTGGTCATCAGTAGCAACCAACAACCTTTCTTTAATAATAAAAATAATAATAAGTCTAATCGGGTCATAAGATCGAATAGAAACGCTTATTGTTTTCTAAGTGGGCCATAACTAATCTAATGTTTTGGTAGCCAGGTTGTCCACTTGAGGAGGTAGCTAGTTAAATTTTTTTTCATATTTTTTAATCAATTAATATTTTATAACTTTTGCTATTTTTTCTTTATCATTTTCTAGATTTTTTTTTATTTTTAAACTTTTATTTACTTTTCTTTTTCCTTTTTTGATATTATATATTATAAGCATGCCACATCAGCACTTCATAATTGCTTATCTACACCAATGAAGTGATAATGTGCCACATTATCATTAAATAACAATGTTAGAAGAATAAGATAACTTGACTCTTTATTTGAATCATTTTGTAAAACATTGATCTCCTATTCATTACTTCATATTTTATCTTACCTTAAAATATTTGAGCAGTCTCACATCTAGTTGTGTTTTAAACTCTATTAGTTAGTTTTGAAACTCTTAGATAAGTTAAAGTAATTGTTTGTATGAGGATCTTAAATTAGTGATTTTTTAAAATAGTTTAGATATGTTTGATTGTCATATTTTTATGATACAATACTAGATAAAATTTTTAATCTATTATTTGATTTGCATATTAGCTAAAGTTAATTGAAAAAAAAGAACTTATAATACTACATAAAAGCTAAAAAATTTACACTATATATTTAATGGTACAAAAATATATTCTTATATTAAGTTCTCAAATCACAATACAGAACTTTATTATAATTTATATTATGAGTAATTAATTTTTAATTATAAAAATTCATATCAAGTATACCACACATTAAATATAATACAAAAGGGTTATACTATCATATTATTCTTAGTTAGTGTTGTCTAGTTCAATTAACCAAATATCCTCTTAATATAGATTTTTCTTAATTCATACTTTTTTAGTGTCTATTAGGTTAACTATTTCTAACTTTCTACATTAATATAAATATATTAATTACTATAATGAATTATACGTGTCCTCTAACTACTGATGAAAATTGTTATATAAACTTTCAAGGGAAAAGTATAGATAAATAAAGTGAAGGTTACCTAAAAATAAAATGACATTCTAGAGACTCTAAAGAATTACATACTATCATCTTCTATCATAGGGTTTTCTAAAGAAAACATAACAATATATTCCTTTCTCATGTGAGACTATTACATTTTGTTCACTTGGGGGTAATGAAATCACCATCCCCCCATTACAATGTTTAGTTGGTTTAGAGCTTGGTAATTAGGATTCCTAAAGAATCCACATTCCCCCAACTTATGTAATTGAGATTCTGAAGCCAACCCCACGAATCGCAATTCATAACCTATATCCCCTTTTTTATCCTCATAATATCTTAGTGGAAAAATAAAAATTATAGTCCATACTCCCACTTAAAAATCCAAATAAAACCCTCATTTGTCACTTAACATCGGATCATAACCCTCACCTTCTCCTTCATAAACCCTAATCATCGCAGTAACTTGTGATTGTGTCGTTCCTTGATGGAATCAAGTTAGGATCAAAGGAAAAATCACCATGTCATACTCCTTACACTATGAATTTGTAGGAAAAAGTTTGGGTTTGTTGTCCTTCGTCCTTTTTCTCATGTTTGTGACTTGTTCTTACTGGCTTGCTTTTTTATTTATTGTCTTCTCTTGAGGTTGTTGTATTTGTGATGTTTTGATGGTGACTTGAGTTGTTAATCTTTAGCATTTGCTTGCAAAGAACATATGTCATGAGATTATGGTAGATTTGAGTACCTATAAGCTTTGTTGTTGGTTTTTGTTAAGCATGAGAACATTTGTAGCTTGAAAATAGTGATTTTGCATACGATTGCAACTGTTTGCTTGCCTTTATGGTATTCTAGTATTTCCTACTTCATATGACACTCCAAGAAGCCTTTTTTTAAAGCATTTGAAAGCATCGCCCTGATAGTGTAGATCTTATCATGTACGGTGGTCATTTATGTTACATCTATCGGTGTAATGCCACCGCTGTAGTAGCTCCTTTTTTTCTTTCTTTATCTCAATTGTTATGTATTCTCTCATGTATTTCTATCACTTAACAACTTATGTGCCTGGGAATGAGTAAAATGTTGGAATTTTTGTACTTAGTTGGTCGAAATATGTTCACAATAACTATTTACTTAGATTGGTGTAAGCTTATCAGGTTTGAATGTTTTAAGTTGGTAGTTTCTATTAAACGGTGGAACAACTAACAGGTTAGAAGCAAATTGAAGTCTTCAAAGTTACCTAATAATGGACCTCAGTAATTTCATAGCAAACATGACTGTTACCTTGCGGTAGTTGCAAAAGATTAAACTTATATGACACTTGAGCATACCATTTATGTGGCGTTCCATTAAGAAAAATTTCCGTTCATTTTATTGTCTACAAACTTTGACATATTATGACAACTTTGGTGAGGATATTTTTAGTGATTTGTGAAAGTGTTTTGATTTACTTTAGTCATTTTCCCATTAGCCTTACTTGTTATGTAAGTGTATTTTTATTTGTTCTAGCTATGAATTAACTAAAGTTCCATGAGAATGAGATATAATGGAAAAAGAAAATTGCATGCTTCTTACTAGCTTTTTGGTTGGAGTATTGCATTGTTGCATATTAGCTAATGTACCAATTATATGCCTTGACACTATATTCTCACCATCCTCAAGTTAAGTCATATGAGTTGAATTTTCACCAACATCACAAATATATTAGAAGGTTAGTTCACAGTGATGATATCACATGTATCGAGCAACTACAATTAGATAGGCATGTATTTTCCAAACCATGTGAAATGTTAGAGGAATGTAAGGGGTCTAAGGTCAACTAAGAACTTACTCGAAGATGAGTAAGTTGCTATGTTCTTGCACATACTTACCTACCATAAAAAAAATAGGATCATCAAGCACAACTTAGCGATCAAGAGTAACGATTAGTCGATACTTCTATAGCATCTTGAATGCAACTTTGTACCTTAGTGCTCAACTACTAAAAAGGCCTAAACTTATAAATGAGAATTGTATAGACAACTACTGAGACATTTCCAGGTATGACTTGCTACAGTTACAATATTGTACAATTTATTCCATCACAATCAGTACATGGGGAGCCTAATAATATTTACCATCGCTCTTTTTTTTTTTTTTTTTTTTATGGAGACCTGCTTGGGTGTTCTAAATGGAATCCACATCTCCGTTAGAGTATCCATGAAAGACAAGCTAAGATATTGTATGTAGAAACTATTACACCCCAACACGAGGAGTTGTAATATGATAGGAATTAGTCTACAACGATCTTTAAGCTGAGATCGACTTGTCAAAAGTTGAAGCTGATCTACTAGAAGTTGAAGTTGATTTGTCCTAACCTAAGGCCAACTTATACGAAATTGACGTCAACCTACTCTTGCCGAGGCCGAACCGATACCCGAGGGCCGAAGGGAGGAAGAGAAACCATTTGGCATCAGGTATGTCATATGTTGAGAAGATAAGAGACCAAACAGCCGAGGCCTCAAGGCCAAAGTATAGCTCGGTACAACATAGGAAAGTTAATGCCAAGCAATCTACGAGTGCAATAAATATAAGCCGACCTCATTAGGAGCTCGACCAAGCACAATAATGCTTCCAAACATCCTACCCCAACTTGGACATCTAATTGCCAACCGGCCCCTGCTCGAGTCCAATCCCACAAACAGCTCGGATGACTACATGTCGACTAATTCTTTTGTATACTTTGTGAATGTTTTTCCTTATTTCAATTGTAGGCCATTCTTTAGGATATAAAGGCTTTATATATTATTTACAGTTTTTGCTACTAGGATTTTAGAATTTGCTATAAATAACAACTTTTGTAATTAGCAAAATAAATTGGAAGAAAATAAACTAAGAAATTACACTTAATTGTTCCTTTTTTTGAGTAAGGACATTCTTGAGCTCTTTGAGCTTGTATTTCGGATTATTGAGTGTACTTTACTCTTCAATCTTTTCTTGCATTCTCATCAATCTTGACCTTAAGATTATGGTGAACCCTTCATTTGAGCAAGTTAGTGAGTCATATTTAACCTCTCATTTGAAACCTGAGTGACATTTAATGTTTGTGAGTCGTATCGAACCTTATTTCGAGCTTAATCTCTAATTGTGTTTGTGTCTTGGTGTATGATGTTCATACACATTCGCAGTCGAAACCCCATTCTACTTCTTATTCCTCATCCTTACTCAAATGTTGAATACCCATTTGTAATTCGTATTCGCTACATGTTCATAGATTTGCATCAGCTTTGCTAGTATCAGTGCTTTGGAGAGACATGCGTGTTAATGTTCTTCAAAGTTTGATTCGTGGTTTGAACCTTTCTGTTAATCATCGTTTTGTCATGTAGTGCATTGCTTGTGTTCTCAGTAGTCATGGTATTGTACTACTTGTACTGGGTTGTAAAGTTGAGCAATGGTAATTTCAATGGTTGTCTCTAGTTGTAGTAGTGTTTATCGGTTGTGGGTAACTACAGAAATCGAGTAGTAGTAATTAATAGGTTACTGGTAGTTGTATTGCGGTAGTTCTTGTGGAGTTGTTTAGTAGTGATTCCAAGTCAAGTGAGTGCACTATGTGTCTGTTCAATTTTTCTTTGAGAAAATTACTGTATGAGCAAGAATGTTTGAAGATAGCATCAATAACAAAGGAGATAGTCCTTACGAAAGCTTGAGGATACATGTTGATAACTTAGAATATCATATTTAAAACCTTACATATTCTATCCAAGAGCTTATTGGTCTAGTTAGTGGCTATAGATGTATTGGTCGAGTTGAAAGAAGGGAACAAGCACCCATCAGTAGAAGTGGCTCTAATGAGCTTGATAGTGATAAATGATAGCTAAGAAGAGTTGCTGAGTTGAGAAGGAGTGAAAACTAAATTGAGCTAAGAAGAAGCAATGAGAGAAGTATTTGCACCGAGAACCCAAGAGCCCGAAGAAGATAGTAGAGGCCAAGAAGAAATATGGTTGAGTAGAGCTCCATTAGGAGTAGCCAATCTAAGGTGAATCGACCCAGCTCAAAATGTTAGGGATGGACCCTGAACACTTGGATGAGGACTTGATAGTATCAAGTTTAAGTTGTCGACTTTTAGTGATAGTTGTCGACCTAAAGAGTTCTTAGATTAGGTTCCCCAAGTCAAAAAGTTGTTTAAATGCTATGAATGTGACGACCGGATAAGGGTTAAGTTGGCTTCATTATTTGTTATTGATTATGCAAGCCTTTGGTGGGATAAGTTAGTCGCTAAGCAAGATCTCGAAGGAGAAAAGCTTATCAAAATTTAGAAGCTTATGAAGAGGTTGATGAACTAGCGCTTTGTGTCGACCTAATTTAAGCAAGAGATGCTCTATGCTTTCCAGCACCTGAGACAAGGTCGAAACACTATTGAAGAATATTTGTAATAGTTTGAAACCTTGATGACCAGATGTGAGATTGCCGAGCCACAAGACTACAGCATTGCTAGGTTCCTAAGTAAACTTCGAGATGACATTGCCGACGTAATCAAACTGCAGCCATTGAACTCATTAGATGAGTTGATCAATTTGGCATTAAGAGTAGAGAAATAGAGGAGGAGAAAGCATTAGAGGTTAACCATCTGACCTCAACAAGGTAGCCTTGAGCCTGAGAGGTATGAAGAGAAGAAAAATCTTAAGAAGAGGATGGAGAAAGGAGACCTTAGTCAACTTGACTAGGCTGAGACTAAGAAATTAGAGAAGGAGAAAATACCCAGTACCAAGGCTTGAGAAGTTAAGTACTTCAAGTGTTTGGGTTACAGATATATTGCCTCCTAATGTCTAAACAAGAGGGTTATGATTTTGAAAGGTGAAGGACCCGATGCTTAAGGAGAAAACCAAAATGATAAGAGCTCTGAGAGTGAGGAAGTAATAAACATCTATCCTGAGATGGGAGAGCTCTTAGCCTTAGCAAGTAAACGGGCCGATGTGAAAGAAGACCTAAGTCAAAGGGAGAACTTATTCCATATTTGATGTTTGGTGAATGTAAAGACTTGTTCCTTAATTGTTGATGGAGGAAGCTACACCAACATCGGTTTTGCCAAGCTAGTATAGAAGATGAGATTGCTGACCTACCTCATTCCTGACCTTATGGACTAAAGTGGTTTAACGATAAGGGTATGGTCTATGTACAAAAGAGAGCTCGGATAGCATTTAAGGTAGGACAATATAAGGATGGTATTGACTTCAATATAATGCCCATGAATGTAGCAAATTTGCTTCTTGGCCAACCTTAGGAGTATGATTGGAGAGTGATCCATGACGACTTCCTCAATATTTACATAGTTCGAAAGAATGGGAAGAGCTATTGCTTAACCCCTATGATTGTCGAGGAAATTCAAAGTAACCCAGTGCCCATGGTAAAGAAAAAGGGGAAGAGGAGCCAATTTGGCATCCAAGCCTATGCTCACTGTCTAAAGTTAAGGACGACTTCTTTTCAACCCTATGGTGATGATAGGAATCGGTTCATAATGATCCTTAGGCTGCGACCAACTTGTTAGAAGCTGAGGCTAACCTACTAAAGGTTGAAGTCAATCTATCCTAACCTGTGGCCAACCTATAAAAAACTAAGGTTGACTTGCTCTTACTAAGGCTGGACTGATACCCGAGGGCCAAAGGGAAGAAAAGAAACCATTCGACATCAGGTTTGTCATTTGCCAAGAAGATAAGAGACTAAACGGCCGAGGTCTTACGGCCAAAGAATAGCTCGGCATAGCATGGGAAAGCTAGTGCCAAGCAATCTACGAGTGCAACAACAATGGACCGACCTCATTTGGAGCTCGACCAAGCACAATAAGGCTTCCAAACATCCTACCCCAGCTTGGATATCCAATTACCAATTGGCCCTTACGTAGGTTCGATCCTATAGACAGCTCGAATGACTGCATACTGACCAATTCTTTTGTATACTTTGTAAATATTTTTACTTATTTCAATTGTAGGCTAATCTTTAGTGTTTAAAGGCCTTATATATTATTCATAGTTTTTGCCACTAGGGTTTTAAAATTTACTATAAATAATAACTTTTGTAATTAGCAAAATATATTGGAAGAAAATAAACCAAGAAATTACACTTAATCGTTCCTTTTTTTTCAGTAAGGACATTCTTGAGCTCTTCGAGCTTGCATTTTGGATTATTGAGTATGCTTTGCTCTTCAATCTTTCCTTGCATTCTCATTAATCTTAACCTTAAGATTGTGGTAAATCCTTTATTTGAGCAAGTTAGTGAGCCATATCCAACCTCTCATTTAAAAATCGAGTGACATTTAGTATTCGTGAGTTGTATTGGACTCTATATTAAACTCAATCCTTGATTGTATTTATATCTTGGTGCGTGATATCCATACACATTTACGGTCAAAACCCCATTCCACTTCCTATTCTTCATCCCTACTTGAACATTGAATACCCATTTGTGGTTTGTGTCTATTGTGTGTTCATGGATTCGCATCATAATAGCCCGCCATATAATCTAACCTAAGCTAAAAGCTATCCTTCTTAGCTACTAACATAGGTATAGTCCACACAAGGAGAACGATGACTCAACCAGCTTTGAAACAGTTAGATAGGTACCTATAGTATATAAAACCTGTGGAGTAAAACTTTACAAAATATTTTCACATACTTAAAGTTAGTTTAGGTCTTTTGCATCCCTTATATACATCAAAATTTTGAGAGTTTTTAAAAGAAACTATACATCTCCATAGAAGGACTACATTACATATAATAGATATAACAGTGGGCTAATGAAGATTATAAGGCCTCTTAAGAAGACCTTATAATCTTTTTACAAAAGAGAAACAAAAGTAAAATGAGCATAGATTCATTCCTTACACTTCGACACCTCACTTCCCAACCTATTACAACTAACCTATGAACAATTGTAACAAGACATCTTCGAGTATTACTCAATGCCTGCAAAACAATCAATTAAGATGTAAGCTCAACTAGCTTAGCAAGGAGGGATGGAGTTACAAGAGTACGTTAACAAACATGGTTGTTCAATCACTATTTAAATGCAAATGCAATAGGCAAATAATAAAGCATTCTATAATGTTTAACCGGTTCATTGTGGAGTTAGAGTAATTTCATCCACTCTAACCTAGATTCCAAGAAGTTTCAATGCGATACTATTAGATTGAATTTAGGCTTATGCAATGGAGGACACTCTCCTCCTTAGACAACATTCAAACTATAGATCTCAATCTTGCTGTGACTCCCTCTCCCGTCACTTAGTTCGACTAAGGGTGGAAAAAGGACCATTTTTGCTATCCTTAATGAATGCGTCGGTATTTAGTCTGACAACCTAATCATTACCCCCTATTAGGTTATTGCAAATGTTAAGTTAGATCTTTAGTCAACTTAGGATTAGTCTAGATCATCAGGTAGGCAACCAAGTTCATACATACAAGACATGATATATGTTCAAGCAAAAAACAACACTCGGAGTTTAGCTCTTAATCAACAATCAGTATCACAAACACACACATTGCATATACACAAACAATTTAGTTACAATCACAAACAAGTACTCTTACTCCTTACAGTATCCTGATATTATACTTCAATATGCCATTAAGCATCAATCCTAACTTATTTGGACATCATATCACGTGCTACTATACATCGCGTTCGTGATCTTCATTAATAATCCCTAGAAAGTAATAAACAACTTCAATTTTAAATTCACATATGAAGTAAAAACTTATTTTCATTATTAAAGATGTTTATATTCTTATATAACTAGGTTCTTTAGTTGTTTATTTAATTTTTAGTTAACTTGAGATAGGTTCTAAATAAGTTTCTAACTAAGGTTCTCATAGAGGTTCTGATTAAGTTTTTGAGTAAGGTTCCAACCAAGGTTCTAACTCACTATCTTAAATTGGGTTTTTACTTAAGAAGTTGTTGACTTACATTCTGACTCCAATATAGTTATACGGTTCTAGTATCAACTACTTTCTAACCAAAGCCCATTTTTAGCATAATCAAGTTATTTACTCCAAAAGTATATTCTGATAATCTTTTTGACATATTTTCTGACTCTTTGATCATTGCCACAACTTACTATTCAACTCATATATAAACTTACTCTACATTTCCATAATTCCACACTCTATAATATTAGTAAATGTCTACTAAGAACTTCAATTATATACACCAACTTCCAATATACTAAATATTCATTTACACTTACATAGTAAATTAGAGATTTAATTTCAGATTCACTAAATACTAACTTTGTACTTAAAAATCATCATTTCTTAAATCATAACAATTCACTTCAAGCTGTTGTAAGGTAATAATCATATATCACATTGTAATCTCACAAAGACAAAGTATCACTAAAGCTCTTTTGGAAAACATTCATCCAACATACTGTTTCAATGAAAATGAATTTTTCCCTAAAATCTGATGACATGACTTTTACAATCCAACCACATAACATCAAAATTCAACATCTTAACAGTATAGCTACAAAATTTTATGTCGAAACTACATCAATTGGTCTTTCAATTATCTTCTTAAAATTTGGTGTGTATGATGTTTTTCTTAAGGACCTTATATCTATACTCAAAATTTTGAAAATATAATTAAATATTTGAATTCCCCATGCACAAATACTTAGAGAACCTAAATTTCATAATTTTTTTGTGAACATTTGCTATTTTACCCTAATTTTTTTTTATCAAAATCAAAGAAATTAGCATCTTATTGGAAACACGTGCTCTGGTCACCATAAGGAGGGGAGGGTGTGTCAACCTACCTTGTCACTAATCACTCCTTCATGCCACCACTTGGTTTTGCTTCCAGCTGCGTATCTTCCTTGGGTATTGGTAAAATCCTAGATTTACCCTATATTTTCTAATTTTTATTTCCTTCACTCCTCTCTCTTTATTTCTTAACTTCTAATTTTTTTTTTCCAGACTAGTGAATGACCAAACTTGTTTTAGATTGTAGGAGACCATTTTTTTTATCACCATTTGAGTAGCTTTTGATTTTTTTCTTTTCCATATTACACATGTAAAGGTCACTTAACCCCACATGTCTAGATAGTTTTTAATTAATTTTCTTATATTTTCCTTTATTTATTAGATAATATGTATGTATTTTTGGGTATTTGTGCTAATTACGAATATATATTTATATAACAATTATACTCGATGCACATACATGTCTTTTATATATTATTTTATGTTTAATATTAATTATATTATTCTTATAATATATATCTAAGTGTTCATTAATTTTTGAAACCTATGTCGCACGTAATCAGTAATATAATAATGATATAGTGAATTCCTACTATTTTGACTATATATTCTTAATATTTTATTATATTTTTAAATTTCAAGCTTATGGGATTTCCTAGACTAATGTCCCAGGCCCATACGTAAGTTTTTAAGTTAATTGTATTAGTTTCACTAACATCTTAAATTTACCTGTTAGACTCTTATTCGCCAAGTATAGGGCTTACATTTTTGCACCTCCCCCACCCACCCCCCTTTAGAAAAGTTTTGTCCTAAAAAATTTATTTACCATTCTACCTAATATAACATCTAAACACTTTACTAGTTAGAAGGGCATAATTCTTGCTTAATGATGGTTCTAGACCTATGTAACGAAATTGATGAGAACATCAGTTCTGTAAAGAGGTGGATTGTAGTATCTCTTAAGAGCTAAGTGGAGGAACTATGAATCATCAAGCTGCTTTTTGATATAGCGGTTTGAAGCATGTTAAAACTTTGAAATTAAGCGTGCTTAACCTAAATCAATCTTAGGATGAGTAACTTCTTAAGAAGTTATTGCACTAAGACACAAAACCGTACAGTGCTTTATACTAAAGTGGTTAATATCTCAATGGAAGGAGTTCTAGTTAGGTCATTACAGGTAGAATTAGACCACCCAGAAACTGTTACACCCTAAACTCGAGGAGTTATAATAGCCTTACAGTGTAAATTAACCTAAGCTAGAAGCTATCTACCTTAACTACTAACGTAGGCACAGTTTACATTAGGCAATCAACGACTCAATCAGCTTTGAAGCAGTCAAATTGGCACCTACAGTACATAAGACCTATGGAGTAACACTTTACAAAATATTTTCACATACTTAATGATAGTTTAGATCTTTTACATACCTTATATACATAAGAAGTTCTAGAGTTTTCAAAAGGAACCATACATCTCTACAAGAGGTCTACATTACATAATATAGATATAAAAGCAAGCTAGCAAAGACTATAAGTTCTCTTAAGAAAGCCTTCTAATCCTCTCACAAAAGAAAAATAAAAGTAACATGACCATTAGTCCATTCTTTAGACTTTGACACCTTACTCTTAGCCCAACGAGACTAACCTATGGACAACCGTAACAAGGTATCTTTGAGTACTACTCAACACCTGCAAAACAATCTATTGGGATGTGAGCTTAATTAGCTTAATAAGAAGGGGTAGAGTCATAAGAGTACATTAACAAACATGGTTGTTCCATCATTATTTAAATGCAAATGCAATAGACAAATGATAGAGCATCTCACAATGTTTAACAGGTTCATTGTGAAGTTAGAGTAATTTCGTCCACTTTAACCCAGATTTCGAAGAGTTTCAATGCGATACTATTAGACTAAATCTAAGCTTGTGAAATGGAGAGCACCCTCCTCCTAAGACAACATTCGAACTATGGATCTTAACCTTGCAAAGACCCCTTCTCTTGTCACTTAATTTAACTAAGGGCGGGAAAAGACCATTTTTGCTATTTCTAACGAATGCGTCAGTATTTAGTTTGACAACGTAATTGTTACCCTTATTGAGTTATCATGAAGGCCAAGTCAGATCTTTAGTCAACTTAAGATCAGTCTTGATTATTAGGTGAGCAACTAAGCTCATATACGTAAGACACGATATGTTCAAGCATAAAATAACACTTAAGAGTTTAGCTCCCGATCAACAATCAGTATCATAAACATACGCATAGTACACACACAAACAATCTAGCTACAACCATAAACAAGCACTCTTACTTCTCCAAGTATCTTGATATGATACTTTTATATGCCATTAAGCATCGATTGCAACTTATTTGGATATAATGTTACGTGCTCTTATACATCGCGTTTGTGGTCTTCGTTAGTAATCCCTAAAAAGTACAACTTTAGTTTTAAATCCATATATAAAGTAAGAACTTACTTTCATTATTAAGTATGTTTACATTCTGATATAAGTAGGTTTTTTAGTTATTTATTTAAATTTTAGTTGACTTGAGATAGATTCTAACTAAGTTTCTAAGTAAGGTTCTAATTAAGGTTTTGACTAAGGTTCTAACTTACTACCTGAAATTAGGTTTTTACTTAAAAAGTTCTTAACTTACATTTTGACTTCAATAGAGATATAAAATTCTAGTATCAACTACTTTTTGACCTAAAGCCCATTTTTAGCATAATCAAGTTATTCATTACCAAAGTACATTTTGATCTTCTTTTTAACATGGTTTTTGACTTTACAGCCATTACCATAACTTACTATTTAACTCATACACAAACTTACCTTGCTTTTTTAGAATTCTGCACTCTATAATATCGGTAAATATTCACCAAGAACTTCAATTATATACACCAATTCCCATTATATCAACCATTCATTTATATTACCATAATAATTTAAAGATTTGATCATAAACTACTTCAATACCCAAGTTTCTACTTAAAAATCATCATGTCTTAACTCATGATAATCCACTTCAAGATGCTATAAGGTAATAATCATAAGTCCTATTATAATTTCACAAAAAAATACTAAGGCTCTTTTGGAAAACACCCGTCCAATGCATTATTTCAATGAAAATGAATTTTTCCCTAAAATCCAATGACATGAATTTTACAATCTAACCACATAATTTCAAAGCTCAACATCTTAAGAGTATAACCACAAAATTTTAGATCAAAACTACAACAATTGGTCTTTTAATTATTCGCTTAAAATTCGGTGTGCAGGATATTTTTCCTAAGAACCTTATATCTATACTCAAAATTTTGAAAATTTGATTGAATATTTGAATTCTTCATGCAAAAATATGTGGGGATCCAAATTTCATAATTTTTGGTGAAAGTTTACTATTTTTCCCTAATTTTTGTCGAAAATGGAGAAATTAGTGACTTACTAAAAATTCAAGCTTCGACCATCATAGGGAAGGGAGGGTGTATCGACCCACCTTGTTGTCGGTGACCCCTTCAAGCCACCACTTGATTTCACTTCCAGTTACTCATCTTCCTTGAGTACTCATAAAATTCCAAATTTACCCTATATTTTCCTAATTTTAGTTTCGTTCACTCTCTCCCTTTATTTCTTGATTCCATAATTTTCCTAAGCTAACAAATGATCAAAATTTGTTTTGGTAGCTAATTTCACTTTTTATAATTCATTTAGAGTTGCCTATGATTTTTCTCTATCCTATCAACATGTAAAGTATGTTTTTAAGTGTCACCAAGATTGATTTACTATATTCCACATGTCCTTTACCATTGTCATGTCAAAAGTTGGGTTCTTTAGGTTGTTGTAGATTTTTTTTTTTTTTTTTTACAAATTTTCCCATTTTTTATTAATTTATTTAGTGAATTATACTTAATTTCGAGTATTTTCGATAGTTACGGGTATATATATTTATGTAATAATTATACTCGATATACATACATGTCTTTTATATATTATTTAATGTCCAATATTAATTATATTGCTCCTATAATATATTTCTAAGTGTTTGTTAATTTTTAGAACCTACTTGTGCATAACCGATAATGTAATAACAATAGAGTAAATTCTTACTGTTTTGAATATATTCTTAATATTTTATTATATTTTTAAATTTTAAGCTTATGGGATCTCCTCAACTAATATCTTGAGCTTATACATAAGTTTTTAAGTTAATTAGGTTAGTTTCATTAACACTCTAAATTTACCTGTTTAGATTCCTATTTGCTAAGTATGGGGCTTACATACTTAGAAGAATGAGATTACAACAAATGTACTTAGAGTTTAGTTTCCAAATATGCTATTTGTTTATGTGTTGCCTAGTTGGGAAGGATCAACAGCAAATAGCAAAGTTCTTTGAGATGCAATTATTAGGAGACATGGTTTGAGAGCTCTACAAGGTATGGCTTATTTGGTTAATTAACCATATTCCCTTTACGTATCCAATTAGGAGATGGTGCTATTTGGATATAACCCATGTTTTAACTTTGTCTTAAGAGGCTACTATTTGGTAGATGGTAGCTACCTAAATTGCGAAGGTTTTCTTACACCATTTAGGGGTGAGCGATACTACTTCAATGAGTGTTGCCATAGCTAACAACCAAGAACCCTAGAAAAGCTCTTCAACTTAAGAAATGCTTTTGTATGTAATGTGATAGAGTGGTGCTTTGGGCTTTTAAAGATGAGGTAGAGCATACTTAGAAGCCCTTCTTTCTACTTAGTGAGAATCCACAACCAAATTATATTAGCTTATTGCCAACTCTATAACTTCACTTGGACGAAGATAACCTCCGATCCCTTAAAAGACAACATAGATGCCACAATGGAAATCAATGAGGATGCGGGTGATGATCCAATCATGACTTTGGGAAGCAGTGACGTATAGGGTAGTTGGCATACCTTTAAGAATAGTTCCAATTGAATTTCTAATCATATGTATTGTAGCTCTTTTTTGGTGCCTTTGTTTCTGGTGGAGGAACATTACCTAATATTATCTTTGTTTGCGAATTCTCAATAGTTTGTATTGTAATGTGTACTACTTAAACTAGATGTTGCCTTTCTAATGGCCTATGTGTGATGTATTGCAAGTCTTTTTAATTGTGCATTGTAATATAACTTATGGTAATCACATGTATGGCCTAGTTTACTTTGCATTTGTAGATTTGGCTTAATGGAAGAAGCGGAATCAACACTCGTAGTTGTTTGCTCCAACAAGTAGCCTAAGAGGAAATGGATTGCTATGGAGGATAATGCTTTAGTTGCATGTATGTTAGAGTTGTACCAACATAGGACACATAATGTTGATACAAGTTTTTGTAGTAAGGATTTGTATGAGTCATAGTCAATGCTTTAAGCAAGGTTGCTTGATTATGGACCAAAGGCTAGGCTTCATATAGATTTGTGTATCAAGATATTGAAGAAAGACTGCAACATAGTGTATGACATGGTATGCGACAAATCAACTAATGGGTTCGATAGGGATAATAACCAGAAGATTGTGACAGCTGAAAAGGAGATTTAGGAAGCTTATTTGTAGGTATGTTGTTCTTCAAATGTGCAATTGTGGCTGTCTTTTTATTTTATTCTTTTTCACTATTGTTCATTTGTAGAGCCACAAGAGTGCTACTCCATTCATTACCCGAAGCTTTCCTTATTTAGTTGAGTTTTCCATAATTTATGGATGAGATCGTACCATAAGAGAAGATGTCCAGACGATAGAGGATGTGATAGAGGAGATAAATTGAGAGTAGGCTACTATAGATGTGATTGAGGATGAGATGCCACTTAAGGATGAAGGTAAGGATATGTCTATCTATCATAATGCAACTCGAACTAATTCTAAAAGGAAGAGGATAACTCATGGCGATGAAGTAACCTCTAAGATGTCACCTTCCTTTTAGGAGCTTTGAATTTGGAATGAATGGCATGCGGATCCTTATTTAGGAGATGGTGGAAAGATTGATGGACAAGATGACCTAGAACATGGAAGATTTGACTACTTTTCTCAACAGCATTGATGGGCTCACTAACAATGAATTCTATGATGCCATGATCAAGCTGCCCGAGAAGTCGTACAATGTTGCTATATGATATAAGCTAGAGGCAAGTAGGCACTTAACCTATGTTAGGAGGCTACTCCAATATATCTGATGCAATTGGGTTTCTAAACTTGTGTTTTTTGGTTACTTGGAAAAGTATACTATTTCAATGTCTTGCTAATAGTTAGGCCTTACTAATTATGTCTATATCTAAGTAATGTCACATGTATTTTGGTAGCATAGTCAAGTAAGCTATCGTGTCGTCTTGGTAGCAATTAGTCTATTTGAACTATGTGTAACACACGGGTTTTAACCTTTTCTATTTTTTGGTGCATGGATAACTGGGTTATAGTGTTACCATGGTTTACTTCACAAGGACAGCTAAGTTAATATGGTTAAATGATTTGCAATATGGATGGATGAAATTATTGCTAATAGATGACTGGTGCTTATATCATGTTAATGCCACTGTAGTTTATGTAATCGAAGTAAATTGATGATATATGTTGCTGGTTATTCTGTACAAATGGTATGTGGTTAAATATGGCAAGCATTGAGAAGTATAAGAGTCTGCACCAGTGAACTTTTTTTACTGCTGGCAGTTGAGCTTCCATTGCTAATACAAAATTTCTCGATGATCCTATGTACTCTTTGTTGTTTAGATGAGCAAGTCTGTTACATTGAACTTAAAAAATGGTGGTCTAAGCATAGTTTTTTTTTTTTTTTTTTTAACTTAAAAAATGGTAGTCCAACAATAGTTGAATTTTTTTTTTCTTTTAGAATAGTTAAATTTTGAGTTATACACTTTTAAAAGTCTTGATGTTGTATTATTTATGAAAGAATACTGATGATGGCACAAATTTTGTTACTTGCGTGTTGTCGATCATGTGCCAAGTTGTTCAAGAGTAGCCTTTTCAAGGGCTAATGTCTTGTATTTGATTAGTTTTCATAGATTTGTCATGACTTAATTAAATTTTGTTTGTTATTAAAGAGGAACTTGATCAAATGTTTGTTTATTTATGTTCTTGAACACTTAGTTGGGCCTATTCCTCCATCTTAAAAAAATTCCTAATAGACTTGAATATTTGATCGCTTTGAATTCTACTTGTGCTTAAGTTATGGGGAAGGTTTTTAGGTTTCAGTTTTCAAGTCTAGGGGAACATCCTCTTATACATATAAGTTAGAAAATAAAAAAAGTTTGTGATTCATGTACAAAATCTAAATTTTTGCAGCACAAAAAGTTCATTGGAGCAATACATAGTTTACTTTTGATCTTATTGTTGTGTTAACATGGCAAGAGTTGTTAGTCTCTTATTTGTTTATAATTCAGTTTAGTGTACTAGGGATGGATAGTCCTATGCTAAATAATTTATCTACACATCAGATGCAAAATGGTGTGATGAATGTTGCACAAATCCTTTGTTCTTCAACATATTAAGAAGGGTTTGAAACTTTAATCCTTATTTCAGTATAGTGATTAGCATTTATTGAAGAATTATTTAAAGTGATTTCTCTAAGCCAATATAATGTGGCCTAATATGTTAGCTTTGCTTGATTGATTTAAGAAAATTCAGGCTCCAAATATGTAAATGGTAATTAAAGTCATTACAGTTAAAAAAAAAAAAAATTGTCCAAAGCGTAGCATGCTTTGAGGCCATGGCTCAAAATGAATATAGTTAAGACTAGATGGAACTATTGGCCACGAGTTGGGAGGATACAAATTAGGAGACAAGTTAAGCAATTACAGTAGAGCACATGAGTTGGGAGACGTGGTCATGTCTCCTAGTCATGTCATTCCTAAGGGGCCAACTTGTGGGAATTACAGTGGAGTACATGACTTGAAGAATTATTTAAAGTGGTTTCTCCAAGCCAATATAATGTGGCCTAATATGTTAGCTTTACTTGACTGATTTAAGCAAATTGGGGCTTTGAATATGTAAATGGTAATTGAAGTCATTACACTTAAAAACAAAAAAAATTGTTGAAAGCGTACATTGCTTTGAGGTCTATGCATATAGTGAAGACTAGATGGCACTATTGGCCACAAGTTAGGAGGATACAAATTGGGAGACATGGTCATGTCTTTTAGTCGTGTCATTCCTAAGGGGCTAACTTGTGGGAATTATAGTGGAGTATATGACTCGGGAGACAAGGTTGTGTTGTTCTTAAGCTCACCAATAAACCCCAACCACCCCTTACCCAACCCAAGCATAATCACAGTCAAGGACATGACTTATGAGACATGATTGTCTCTCCCAATTATATCACTTCAAGGGAGCTCATTTATCCTCATCATAGCTAAGTACACAACTTGGGAGACTTAGTCATGTCTCCTAGTTGTGTTAAACATCCTATATATGGTCGTGATTAGTTTTTCACTCTTTCACTTCTTCATTTCAACCCACATGATGAACATACACTATACTCTCCTCTTTCTTTCTTTTCCCACACCTACATACGTGAACTACACATGTACACAATTTTACTTGCATCTTCTTGCATAAAAAGGGTTTGTCCTCCTCAATCACACTTGAGTACTTCTTTAAATGTAAGGTAAGTACCCCAATCTCCACTCGTTTCGTACTTATTCCGATATTGTGTTGCATTTGTCAATTTGAAAATTCATTTAGCTTCTGGGGCACTGCCGTAGTCTTAGTGCAATAAATAAGATTTGGTTATGATAGAGTTCTAGTTTCATGAGTGGAAGTGTTGGATTATCTTGATTTACATGCTTTGTTCTTCATTTTAGTTAGGGTTTTAGTGTTAATCAATATAAAAGTGATATTCATTCATGTAATTGAGGAATTAGGTGCTTAAGCATGCTTGGACTCATATCCATTACATTAGAATTTAATAGGTATGCTTGCCTTGTATCACATTCCTTATATTAAAGTACCAACTAAAATAACAAGGGTAAAGTGCAGCTATATTTCATTGTCTCTAAATTGAGAGGACAAAAGGGAACAGTTCTAACTTATGGATTAAAGAAACTTTTGAGTATCTAATAAGCTTATGAGGTATATGTCTAGTGCTATATGTCCTAGCAAGTATTCGATTATTTTTGACATGTTGGTCTGGTGCCTTTGTGTATACTATGTGTAATGTATACAATATTAGAGAATTCCTAATGTCAAATTATTTGCTCGTATATATAGACGAAGAAATATGAAAGGAATCCTCTGTACTTGACATGAAAATTAGTGGCATATCTTGGTACAAGAATCCTCCATTGTGTGCGAAATACTTTTCATCAATGAGGCAGTAAAATTATGTAAACATGAACTTACTCCGGAATGGATTATCATAACCTCCTTCAAAAGTTTCTATTGACACAAGAAAAGAAGCAATCTTTCATCCTCGACTTACATTAAAAAAAAGAGAGAAAACAAAGAAATCATGGAAAACATTGGTATGTCATCATTAACATATGAAACAAACACTCATTGCAATAGTAACACACCACAACATAACTAATAACCCTTACATTTTCTTAAACCTGCAATGAAGATTTGCACACGTAGTATGGAGACCCTTTTCCCTTTCTTCAAATAAATGCAACTCTAGCTTAAGTTTATCGGTTGTTTCCTTATGCTTTAGCTACTCCTTCTTTAATTGTTTGTCTAATTGCTTAATGTGTTGTCGAACTTTCTTTCCAAACCTTAACTCGTAAGGGCATGTTTGAGAATCTACCCATTTGAAAAAAATTGCAAGCATCTCTACCTTGCATATTACACAAAGGTGTGGCCTAGTACATCAAGAAAAGAAACATTGAGAAAAGAAATCGAAGATAAAAAGATATGAAATGCTTTCTTACCTAATAGTTAGGATATCCACTGAATCTTCTTCCAAATATTCCCAACTGCTAAGATGACGCAAGTACGGTTAGCTTTTTGTACGCACAAGTGCTACTTTCCCCTTTTGAATTTATTGAGCTCCTTAAACTTGAAGAACATGAAATTTTTACTCCCTATACAAAAAACAGACCAAAGGTATAGCAAACATATCAATATAAAAAAATTTTAAGCAATAGAAGTAGTACGTTGATCCTAATCTAACTAGGCAATTTGAATATTTGTACACTCCTAGCACTTTATTAGAAACCACATGCAGTAGCCATACTTGTCATCTAAAATAAACGAAAGCAAAAATTGTCATACTATTTCATTGTACATTCTCATTTTTCTTTAATGAAGTTATCGAATTATCCAATATAGTAAGGAAAATCTACAATGACTTGGAGATATAGCATTGATAGCAATTAAACATTCTCCTATATGAATTCTTAAGGGAACATTCAAAGTATCGAATTACCTATAAAATGCTAGCAATGATTTTTGTAACAAACAGGTGGTAGAAAAAGACAATTGAGAGAGAACATCATGACAAAATCATACACCTGAAATTCAAAACTCACAATAAAACCATCCAACTATTATGTTTTTCCTTACTTCGTTGATTGACAATAGGAATAAAATAAAAACTCACCATATCAATCAACCAAATAATAATCAATAAGAAGAGTGAAGACATCTTTTTTCACAAAACAACCAAGTAGTATTAGAACTTTGCTTTCTTTCATTGACTAAAAGAATAAAGTTTGCTTTCTTTGTTTTGTTGCTACACATAAAATAATTATACACATAATAGTTTTCAAAGAAGTGGTAAATAGCCAAAGTTGCTTCAGAGCATCAAATCATGAACAACCATTACTTTTCTATAGCATAAATTTCTAACCATGATTTATCCTTAGTCAATACTACTATAGGAAAAAAAAAAAAAATCAAAATCATAGTTAGAGAAGAGGTTAGTTAAAGATTGATAGCAAGTAGTAGAACCTTTTTTTTTTTTTTTTTTGCAACTTCTTCAATCAAAAAGCCTCCACCCAAAAGACCTTCTTATAGTATAGATGTTATCAAAGGAACTGTAATGCCTCATAAAAATTTTCATCCAGGGTTTTAATGCTAGAAAGGTGCTTTTCATATAATATATTATATATAAAAGGAAGAACAAAAGGAAGTAAATAGGCAAATAATAAGACAACAGCATTGAAATGGTACAACTACACATAGGCATCATTCAATACATTTACCAAGCCTCCTCTCTTCTATGGCTTAAAGTTGACCACATGATTGTCTACATCCATTAACACAAAACACGGATTCACCATAGACTAGGGGTGAGATTTTTTATTACAAATAAAGTACAGACAACAACAGTTCACATATCAATACATAAAGAATAAACCTAACCATAGTGCATTTTTCATTTGCAAATGCAAAACAAAGAAGTAAGGGTAAAAAGAATAGAACTTCATACCTAATTTCATCCATAAACGCTTTTGCTTAGATCGGCATAACGATTCATTCAAATTGTGTTCCTTGATTTCTTCTTAACTTATGTTACGATTTCAAAAGGGTTGAGAGTTTCACACGTCAGAGTTAAGGTTAGAGTTTCAATTTCCTAACTTGAGAGAAAGATGATGTTCCTTTTTTTTTTCAATTTTTTCCTTATATTTTTAAGTTGTTATTTATATTTTAATATTCATTTAATAAAGTGTATTTTAGTTATTATAAGTTCTACCAATGCCTCACTTACTTGAGGGGAATTGGAATTCAATTCCCCCCTTATTCCTTATTATAGCGTTCGCTTGATTTTTTGTCTTTGAAGTAATAGGGATTTTTTGATTCAACCAAAAAATTACGATTCCTCACAAAATTTTACATTTTTTCCAAAAAAAACCTTATATCAATTTAACGATGTCTACTACCACCATTGCTATCGCCATTACCGACAACTACTATTACCACCACTACTATCAACCACCATTACCATCACAACCGTCATCGCCGCCGTCGCCGCCGCCGTCGCTACCGCCACTACTGCTGCTACTATCATCATCACTACTACTAACCACCGCCTACCACCACTATCATTACTACCAACACTATTACTATTACACTGTTGCCACCACCATCATCCATCATCATCACCGTCGCCATTGTTATCGTTACCGTCACCGCCACCACCACTCACTACCGTTATTACCGCTGCTACCACCACCATCTCTGACCACTGCTATCATCATCACCATTGCTATTATTACCATCGTTGCAACTACCCCCACCTCCCCTCTAAGTTGCTACACTAGCCACCGCCACCACTATCGCCATTACCATCAACCACTACCATTGTCACTGCTACCATTACTACCATCACTTCCATCTTCACAGTTGATTTCTACCACCACCTATTATTTTAGAATTACTTGAGAAAGAAAATGAATTAAGGTTAATTTAGTTATTAAAGTTTTATTACGTATATATTCTTTAGTTACTTAGTAATCCAACTAAATAAAGTAATAGGTATTACATCCTTATTATATTTTTTAAAAATTCCAATTACATTCCTCTCTCATTCTATTCAGTAAAATGAACGAACTGTAAGTAAACAATGTAATACCATTTCTATTGCACTCAACTAAACACTATAACATTAATTAACCACTTATTGCACATCTATTCCGTTCCTCTGAAGTTGTAATTCCTTTACCCATCTATTCAATTCCACGAATTCAACATGCTGTAAACTCCATATTCAGCTACACTGCCCTGTCTGCAAACCCCAACATCTAATCCTTAGCTGAAGTTGAGTTGCTGCAGTCAAAAACTTCAAATTCTGAACTGGGTTCAGAGTTTCCACCAAATTCTGCGCTGTCCTTACCCTCAACCTATCTGCATTTGCTACGATCGTTTCCATTTCCCTTCTTGAGGAAGTAACAAACTCCTCCGCCCCATGAACAATCTCCCCATCCCGATGTCGAACTCCTCTCCTCACCGCTTCAACTGTGGGCGGTGACGTAATGCTCTCCTGAATTCTAGCCATATCGTTATCCAATTCCTTCTCCAGTGCCTTCGTCTCCGCTCGCAATCTACCCATTCATGTATTCTGCTCCGGTGTCAAGTCATCGATGGAAGACGAAACCAGACGGAACGCAAGGTCAGGCCTGAACCTGGCGATCCACAGGAAAGAGCGTTCCAGGTAAGTAAACCAAACAGGGGAGAATACTAGGAAGGCGTTGTGGTGGACAATTCTTGATTTTTCCTCGTAGTACTGATTTTAGTGAGACAGGACACAGGAAATCAATTCCTTGAGGTCTTCTTCCCGGGACTCATGACGGTGCTGCTGTGACGACATAAGCTCATCGAGATAGTGCACTTGTCGAACTAACCAACCTTCAAGAAATGCTTGGAATGAGGCTACATCATTGTCGTCGCTACTACTGTTCGATGCTCCGTAACCAAAAGGGTACATCAATTAACAAGTGGGATTTGTATTAGATAAAACCGAGAAATTTCTGTTGAAATTTGGCCAAAAAATTGGGAAGAAAAGAGGGCATTTGTAGTTTTGAAGTTATGGAATTCATTGCTGAATGGGAAAGGAAAGGAAAAGGAATGATTTCTTCGGTTGGCAGGATATCGGTGTAATTTGTCTATCTCGGATGAGAACGGATTCAGAAGGCCGCTAATGAATCTGAGATTCATGGTGTGCGTATTCTCTTGTAACAAAAGGGAAAGCTTCCGGTTGTCTACTTGGGAGCCGTTACACTTGCACATGGTGGAGTGGAGTGGTATGAAGTGGCTGAATTATATATCTTTAGGATTTTCCTATGTACTGTTATTTTTTTTATCAAATAAGTTTTATTATTTATTTCACTTTTCGTGATTTAATTATTTTTATATCTAAACTATTAAATAAATATTAAAAGAAGGGCAAAATTAATCTCATTAAAATAAACATACACCACACATAATTTTAGGAATTGGAGAGATGATCACAACAGAGACAACATGGGCGCAGATTAGATGTGCTGTCCTGTCAAATGTGTTTCGGAGGAGACACGTCCGCAAGTAGCCAAGTGGACACCGAGTAGCTCCAACGTGCCATTTATCCGCTCTACCTTTTGAATTTTATTTGAAGCTTTTTGCTGTGAGGCAAATTCACCTAATAAATTAATAGAGGAATATACAAAATATGACTAAGCGAATTACTTTATCATATAAAATATTTACTCGAATTTTACTCAATTGGTTAGATTTTAGATAGATATTTAAGATCATATAGTAGATTTTGAGTAGTAATTTTTCGAAATTTATACTTATAAAATAAAGTATAGATAAGAAGTTAAAGTACTATGTATCCACTCTAGAACCTATATTGTAAAGTATATATTGTTGATAGTCAGTTTTCGCTCATTTGACATACTTATTTATTCGATTGCCGATAAGCCGAATATTTGAATCTCTCCACATATCCCTGAAAAGATGACACATAGTATTTATGTTGAGTAGCTTAAATTCGTTTCTAGTTTGAATTCAAGCTCATAGTGTGAATAATTATCATAAACACAGTTATATTATATAACCGCCTACTCTTTCTATATATGAGGAAAGATCTTAAATCAAGAAGTTTCCACTCATCTTAACAGTTACTCTGACAATTATTTTAGACATTATATTCAGCTATAAATATGGGAAAGAAATACTTTTTATACAAAGTAATCCAATTAACTTAGGTATCGGAGTGATCGTACTAGACTGGCTCTGGTATTAAACATTTCAATTTTCCTTAATCTAAAAATTCACCAACAACATATATGATTTGAGTTTTAGGGTACTTTATACGTATCGTATAATAATAATTAAATAAAATTAATAAATAAAAAGAATATAATTTCATTTGTATGAACTTAAAAAAATAATAAAATGCAACTCATAAGAAACTCCAAACTAAACATGATTTTCTCATATCAGTCTCTTCTTGCTTAATCTTTTCTTTATTGCATGTTCTTTCCACTCCATCTTCTTCATTTACCATGTCCAACTTTACTAAAGTTAAAAAAGAAAGAATCTACGTAAAGCTACCTAAACAAGGTATGTTATTAAGTAATTTTCTTTTAATACAATAATTTCTTTATATTAGATTTGAAAAATATCTAGTAATAAATTTATATAATATTATTCAAGTTAAAATTTATATGAAATTAGTGTTTATACATTTTTTCGTTATCTAAAATTAGGGTTTGTACCAGGTTTGAAAAGGATTCAGTGAATAGATTAAGATTTAATAATTGTGACGCATGGAGCATCATTATGGATGCTAACTATGAATTGACAGATTGTAATTTAAGAATATTCTTATCACCAAAATAAGTCAACCCTTGAATCAGTCTAACTTACAATTATTTATTTAATATTTAAAGTCAAGACCGAGATTTTATTAAAATTGATATGTTTGTATAATAATGATTGGTGAAGAAAATGATTAAAAAGAAAAATAAACAAAAGAAATTGGAGGGATAGGAAAATAAATAGAAACTAGTCATATTGAAATTTGTTAAAAAAAAATATTTATAAATTCTACAGGATGTCCTATGCGTTGTACAATTTATAGGGTATCGGATATAAGGTGATTCTAGAGTATTACAAGATAGGATACAGAAAGCAAAGTTTAAGAGCTTGTACCTATAAGATAGGGTATAAATAAAGTCTCATATCTTTCTTATTCTATACTTGCTCACTCCTAATACTTAATATACTCACAAATGTTTTATATTGTTTGTTTCATAAGAAGATATGGCCATAAAAAACTTTCATTAGAGCACCTTTATTAAACTAATTGATGTAAATTTCCATATCAAAGTAATATGTTTTCCTTAATAATAATGTAGCAACAAAAGTTACTTAAAATAAATATGTATTCTGTAACACACTTATTCATTTTAAGTTTGACTTTAATAGAACATAGAATCCTAAATGTTTTAAAAAATTATCAAGTGATTCTCATGAAGTCTCGTATGAGGAAAAATTATTTAAGATGTTTATGTGATACCCTAGATAACTTTTCAAGCAATCCTAAAAATACTATTATTCTCTATTGACACTCCTATATTCTCCACGTTTTTATTATTAAAACATCACATACTATGTATTCGTTTGGTGATAATTTTTGAAATAAATGGTTTTTTTATATATTTGTTTATTTCCTTTTTTTTAATCATCTTCTATGAGAGATTATGTCATTCTTTTTATGGGATTTATCATTCTTGTCAATTAGATAGGTTTTTTCTTTTCTTTTTTTTTTTGGAAAAAAATTACTATCCTCTATGTGGGATATTTTGATACTTGAAGAGATGTGTCCATTTATTCAGTTAAGTTTTCCTATTTCAACATTTATTATGCCAATTCTTTTGAATAAATCAATTTGATTAATGTAATTTCTATTGAATAAATGTTATGTTTCAGGAAAAAAAAAATCATGTACTATATTATATGTTTTGTGTTCCGAGCATTTAAGATAATGTCAATTATTGACTATGGAGTATGCTCATCCATCGAAAGCTTTTAACCGACTATCCATGTTATTGAAATACCTGACCTGGATATACACAATAGATGTCCATCACGTTGGGGAAAACAATGGCATATCGTAGGCACTGCCATGTAAAATGGCCATTATGAATTACGATAAGACAATCTCTCTCTCTCTCGGTTATGTTTTTGCGAGACTTTCAATTAAAATCTTAACATCCATTTAAGTTCTATATATTTGTATAAAATACAAATAAATATGTATGTATTTTAAAAAGAGATTCATTTAGAGTATGTTTGGCATAACATGCTAACTGCAATATTTAAAATATCCATTTTTAATGGATACCATGGGAATAGAAAGACGTACAAATACAATCAAATTGAATTTGAAATGATCGAAAATGATCATGAAACTACATAAAATGCTAATCGAGACAAGTACGTTGAATGTCCTTTGTATTTGTTTGGAAAATCAATTACGTCTGACATAGCATAAAAATAAGGAATAGCTCCAATGCCGACGTGATGCACAAGGTTGAAGCGAAAGATAAATAGATAGAAGAATATATAGGGTTGCAAAACAATATGGAAAAGTATGAAAGAGAGAAGGAAATCAACCGGAAAACATAATGAAAAAATCAATTATATGAATATGCCAATGCAAATAATATATATATATATATATATTTGTATTTTTTATGAAAAACAGTAAATTTAGAAAGAAAAAAAGATATATTACGTGAAATCACACTACCGAATTGGTTACAACCTCACATCATAGTGAGTTTATTACTAGAATTATACCATCAAGTTTCTAGTAATGTCGTCAAGGAGCCAACAAAGTAAACTAATTGGGATATTAGGGAAAGTCCTAATTTTTCAATTATTTTAAAACGCTAATAATAAAATCCTCCTTATAGTTCTTTTGGTATTCTTCTTTATTAACTTGCTTCTAACTTCTTGACTGCTGCAATTATCAACCATGGAATCAAATTTAGGGAGGGATTTAACCGTTGAGCTAATGACATTGAGCAATAGCACTCTTAGGTGGCAACCTAAGTTTAATTTTGTTTCAGTTAATATTCTATTTCTTTCATTTATTCTTGACATTAGTTAGTATCTTTTCTCTACATTGGACAAGACTTCCACAAAACAGTTTGAATATTTAATTATGCAATATGTACCCAATAAAGTTTTTCATCCAATTGAGTTGTCGTTTGATTTAATTTCGTAATTTAGTTCGCTTTATTTTTGAAATTTTTTTGAAGCAATTTCAAGAAACAAATAAAAGGAAATCAACACAATTTGAATTCAAGAGTCAAAGAAAAATATAGTCTAGGTCTACGATTGTGGACTAGCCCCTGATCCTCTTGTAATTTAATTTTAGAGGGTTAGAAAAAATTTAGGACGAGAGTTGTATGGTCTGGATCACATCCATGATCCTTGACTGTTGTCACAATCAAATTGTAAGAATGTAGAATAGGGAAGGACTATGGCCACACTCTACGGCTATAATCCTTGACCATAGTCATGCCAGAATTTGAAAACCACAAGTATATCTCTTCCTATTTCATTCTATACTTTATTTCTCTCTCTAAAACTCCACTCTTTTTTTTTTCACTTCCTCTCACTACACAGTCATCCAAACTTCACAAATCTTTGAGGACTCAATCTTTGCACAACAAATTTAAGGTATGTGTGATGAGGCATATACTACTCTAATAGGTAAGTGCACCTAGTCAAATTATAGTATAGAATAAAATGAATTTTGAATTCAAGTGTCAATTCGAAGAGGAACCAATTATATGAGTATATCTAATTATTTTTAGCAATGATACCTTTAAATTATTCAATTACCTAACTTTTCACATTAGAAGATTTAATGGATTAAGCTAAAGATAGAAAATAAAGATCTAAACTAACAATAGAAATAAAGACATTATAACAATTAACTAACAACGAAATAATCAAATAACTAAATAACATAAAATTAACAAATAACATACGAACATAAAAATAATAATAAAGCATAAAAATAACATAAAGAACATGAATCAATTAATTGAGAACTAATATTTTTCTTAGTAAATCTTTATCATTGTTTACTTCCTAGTTTAAGGGGATCATTCAATCGCAATTACTATAATGGACCGTAGAGGTTCTTAACCCTATCCTAATGAAAGTTGAATTCTGAATTAACTGGACTCACATCTTTAGCTAACTCCTAACCTTAGAACCCTCTCTACCTGAATTGCTTTTGAATAGAGTGTTCCAAGATCGCATGAAGCCCTTCGATCCTACTATTAGGTTGTTGTAATCCGGAAAGATTAAATACCTAATCTCTTTTAACTACACTTGTCTGTTTAATGTAGGCCATGCAATTCTACAGTAATCTAACAACAATAAAAATGGTGTAATTGGATCACAATAAGCAAAATCATCTAATGAATTTTATAAATAAAGATCACCTCTTTGAGGATTCAATAACAATTTACTAAGTTATTGAAATAAAGACATAAAAACTAAAAAGAAAAGAGAAGAATTGGAGAAGTCTTTTTGTAATTCTAAAACCTAACAACTACTTTAGGGGCTTTCTCTCTTTGTGTAACCTTAGGCTTAAGAGTCTATTTATAAGAAATGGTCCTAAGATTACACCAAAAATCTAACAAAAATATAAAATTAGAAATTGCAATATCTTTATGCTTGATGTATATGGCTGTAGTTATTGGTTGTGGTCGTGTATTTCGCGCGAAACTTTGAAATTCAAAAGAAATTCTTGACAAGAAGATCATAGGTAGGGACTACGGGCATGGTCTTCAATTGTGATCTCTTTTAGATCTTCATTCTTACTTGAAATTCTTCTACTTCACTCTATTATCCATATTTTTACTCCAATAAATCTGAACATTGCCTAAAAATCCTTAAAATCTTTGTGAAGTACTCCTAGAGTCCCTAAAAGCCATAAATAAACATATTAAGCTCAAATATCACAAAATTAGCAAGAATAATGTCAAAATCATTGTAAAATTACTATGGAAAATATATGCTTTTTTTGCATTGTAAAATACCCCTACACTTAAGCTTTTGTTTGTCCTCAAGTAAAATAAAGAAAATCAAAGAAAGTATCTTAATGATAAAATAGTTAATTATAATTTTAAAAAAGTGCACACTTAAGATCTTAATTGCTTAGCAATAATTCTTTTCGGAATCACCCTTATTTCTTAACTTTACAATGCATTTAGAAGACTTAGATAATAACAACTTAACGCTTTATTGGATTTCAGTGATCAATGTAAAGGATTCAAAGTTAGCTACAATACTTAAGCAGAAACTAAACTAGACATTACAATAGACATAAATTAATTAAGAAAAAAGTTATAAGGATTTCGTTCACTCTAACTCAATAGGAGTAGAATCTTCCTTAGCTAGTTTTAACTTGAAAAACTAGATTGGATGCATGTTACGTCAATTCATCCTCTAATTGTCCCTCTTCTTCTTTCAATTTTTGTTAGGAGGATTATCAATTCAATTTAATTTTCTTTATTAAAGCTTCTATAACAATGGGAAAGTACCTTTCTCTTTTGAGGGACTGAGGCCAATCTTTATTAATTCAACTTTCTTTTTAATTACTTTAGTGGTTATCGTTAGGAAAGCACCTTACTCTTTTAATAGAGCTAAGACAATCCTTAACAACTTCAATTAAATTCTACTTTTTTGGATTGGTAGCAGGAAAGAGTCTTGCTCTTTTAAGGGACTAAGATCGATCAATACCAATCCTCAACAATTGCTTTTATCGATTCAATTTAATTTTTCCATTTATCCATTTATACCCCAAACTACTTTGATTTTCCAAAGAACTTTCAAAGGACAAATCTCACTTATTGTTCATCTAATCTTAAATTTTGAAAAATCAAGTCTATCCTAATTTCAAGCTTAGAAATCAAAATGACTATTCCTTAACCTATTCATATCTATCCTAATTTCAAGTCTAAGTCTAAGCTTAAGAGAAAGATAATTCTGAATTCTAAGGATTTAATTACTCAAATTTAGCAAAGTATTCTAAATTCATAAAGGATTGGGTAGATTAAAAAAAATTATGCTTGCTTAGATATATAGGGGAGTGATAAATTTCTAAAACGTTGAAAAACTTTGGGAAATTTTTTAACAAAAGCTTAAGTGAATGGTGAATATGCAATAGCATATATATCCTTCCTTCACACTTAAGTTGTACATGGTCCTTCATATACATAATCATTCAAATCAAACATTCTAGTGGGAGATAACAATAATAATAAAAATAAATAGATTGAGACTTCCTTGTTTTTATTGTTGGATTTCTTTCAAAAAGAGTGAAGTCTAAAAGCATATTTCCAATGAATTGATAAGCACCTGGTTTTCTTTTTGCATCGAAACAAACAAACTAAAGTAAAGGAAAAGAAAAAGTTAACTAAGCATAAATAACTAAAATAAAACTATTGTTAATTCAAGTGTTCTCAAGAGTTAGTATCTTGTAGTCTTGTCAAACTATCAAAAGATAAAATAGCCAAAAAGGCAAATAAAAGGTTAGTTAAGTGATATAATCATCCAAATAGCAAACATAAAAAATAAACCAAGTCTTTGTAACAAAAAATAAAAAATAAAAAGGAGATCACTCCTCATCTTCTTTGTCTTCTTCCTCTTCTTCTTCCCTCATCTTATCCTTAATTGATTCTTCTACAAAGTCTAGCTTAGGCATTAGTGGTAGTGGTAGTTGAATCTGTAGGTGAGTTATGATTGTCGCTTGTTGGACTAAGGCTTGGTCCACCTTATGTTGTAATGTCCTTTGTCTCTTAAAAAGTTTCCTCATGAACTTCTTGAAAGTACCAATCATTAAGGAAGACTTGGCTTACAACGTAGAGGATGGTGAAGTGGCGGCTTCATCAACTAGTTCCGGTGGTAGCTTAGGTGTTGGTGGTAGATGCATGGACTTAATCATATCATAGCTGAGGGGAATAAGTTCTTTCATCCTTCTATGCCTACCCAATTGCAAAGGCCAGGGAAGTTTCTCACCAAGCAAATAATGAAGGTATCTGCAAAAATATAATTAGATTGCCTCTCAATGGCTAAGGTTCTCATGAACTAGGCCATCTTAAGTTCTAAATTGAGAGAATGGTGATTAGCAATACTATGAAAATATAAGATGTCTCTCTCATTAACCACTTCTTAACTGTTACCTCTACTAGTGAAATTTTTAGCTAATACATTATATATTAGCCTAAGAGTAGGGTCATGTAGATTAGATGCCTTAGATTTGCTAGGATTATAAACACCTCCCTCATGATAAGATAAATTATTCCACACAATAGAATCAAACACACCTTAGGATTATTCATACGGTAGTTCCATGTATTCTAACATCATAATATAGCCAACAGAATAAAGCCCCATATGGACACCTCATCAATAGGCATCTTAACTTCTAGCAACACCTAAATTAGATCGTATTTTTCCTACCCTATGCAAAGTTATTGATACCTAACTTGAATGTACTAAGGAACTCTAGGGAGAGTTCTTTGTATAATGGCTCTTTAATGGTCAATAGTTGGTCCTATCCACCAAAACTGACCAGATAGCAAACTCTAGCCTCATATCTAGCTTATGCGAAAAAATTCTAGTCGATGTAAGTAAACTTGTCAAACTTCTTCTTAGAGAGGTGTTCAAACCTTTCTCTTTACCAATTGAGCTTGAATGTGAGCTTAGGAGGTTGTAGAAGGAAGCTAAAGTTTTGCAGGCTATGTGTTTAACTTTAGGTACTTTCTAAAATCAAAAGAGAAGTTTAAACGTGATAATAATATAATAATAATTTGTGCTATAAAAATTAATCCAAGAATTGAACTATGTTGATTATACCTATTTCATTGCTGGTTGAGGCATCAAACAATTTAGGTAATGAACAATTTAACAAAATTGTAGTATACAATGCCAAAGTCACTAGAATCATAGATTGGCACTTTTATAAGATAGTTTCATAATTGAATCTTATGAACTTCATTCATGCCTAATGCTTTCAAGTTTTAGCATTGAATATGTAAGTTTCCTAAAATTGTGGTTCAATAAGTGAATTGACCAACTTTAGTATATTGAAATATTAGGTTCTTGAAAAGCTTTGACTAATAAGATTAAAGGAGAACAATTTTGTGAATAAATACTCAACCTATAAGCTTATCAACTATATCACATGAACTTTAATATTCAGCATATTTTTATTGATTAAAAACTTATATCAATGTCAAGGTTCATGTGCAAATCAACTATACAATATGCACAAATACCTAGCACAACAAATTTCCTTTTCACATGAATAAAAGTTATCAATTGCACAAATAAGCACTTTTAGTCGCTTTCTCTCTCTTTCTTTCTATTTCTACCATTTTCATGCACACAAAAGTATCTATCTTGAAAACCTGGATAAAAATTAGATTTTTATCTATTCTATCAACAAATCAAGGAAAACAACAAAGTAGAGTTAATGTTCGTACCTTGTAGTTGTTGATTTCGTGCTAGATTTGAAGGAATTGATGAGTGATTGTGGTGACTATAAAGAGAAAATAGAGAAGGATATGGGTGTTAGTGATATGGAATAAAGATAGAAGGAGAATGAGGAAGAAATACTCATGATTTTCAATCTAGTAGCAACTACAAGTGTAGAACACAGACTTAGAGTATGGCATATTCCTTCCCCTATATGAAAAAGAATATTGCATACATGACTAAGGACCACAGCTATGGTCTTAATGTGCTCTCTATTAAACCTTGATTTTTCAATCTTTCTTTGAATAAAATTACGAGGGGACCACAACTAAGTCCATGGGCATAGACCTTGGCCATAATCTTTTCTGGGGGTTGAAAATTCATTCTAAACTAAATTTCTCGACTCGGTTTCTAAACAATTGAAAAGAAAAGTAAAAATTAGTATCAATTTAAGCTCAAAAATTCAATTAAGAATTAGCCAACTTAGACGACAAAGTTACTAACTAATATTGCCTAATTGCACAAGAAATGTTAAAAGTAGGATAATAACTCACTTTAGATTGAAAACTTGAATTAACTTATTGAAAAGAAATAGCATAAACTAAAATACTTGAAATAAAAATATTTGAAACTTGAGCTGCCTCTTAAGGAGTGCTTTTGTTTTACGTCATTAGCTTGACAGGTGACAACTCCTTTCTTAGTTTGCTTTTGAACCCACTGGTTTGGAATTCAATTCAGTATTTCCGAGCTAGCTTCCTTGTGGCTTTTTGGTAATTGATCTCGTCAACTAGCCAAGCTAATTCTCCAAGTTCCTTAACAATGCCTCCTTGTTCCTTCGTGTGGCTTTGTTAGCTTAATATCTTATGTCTAAACTCTGAATGAACCAATTTAGTAACTCTTCAACATTAAGAGACCTATTTTGTTGTTATTGTCTGTTACGAATTTGCTGTTGTTGCTATTGGCCTCTTTAAGATAAATTGGCATGATTTTTCTAACCTATATTACATGTGTTACTAAAAGGATTGTTAGAAGAGCGATTAGTGATAAAATTAACATCTTTAGTTTCTAACAAAACCTCATGTTGCACTAAATTGTTAAGTTTCATTAAGCCATCAATCTTTTTATTTAAATTCTTAACCTAAGCAATCAATGCCATTACAAAGTCAAATTCATATTTTCCAAACGTTTTTACCTTGGCTCTTGCATTATCCCATTGCAAATTGTTCATTACCATGCCTTTGATCAGCTTCTAGGCCTCTTCTAGTGTCTTTACACTTAAAGTGCCTCTAGTTATGGCACCAATGGTTTAATACATCAAATAATTGAGTCCATTGTGAAATGTCTAGATCTTTATTCAATGAGATAGTCCATAATCTGGACACCTTCTCAGTAATTTCTTAAATCTCTCTCAAGTGTCATAAAGAGTCTTATCATCAAATAGAACAAAAGTAGAAATATTATTCCTAATTTTTGCCGTCCTTGTGGGTGAGAAATATTTTCCTATGAAATTTTCTAATAATGATTCCCAAGTAGTGATAAAGCCTCTAAGTAACTAGTAAAGCCTCTAGGTAACAAATTAAGCCAAAGTTTAGCTTTACCTTGCAAAGAGAATGGAAATAACGTTGACCTTATTGCATCATCTAAGACATCATTAATTTTGAACGTATCGCAGATTTCCAGGAACTTTGCAATGTGGTTGTTGGGGTCCTTATCAACCAATCTGTTGAACTGGATGAATTGTTAGATCATCTAGATGACATTGGGTTGAATTTAGAAATTAGTTTGGATTATAGGTCTAGCGAAGCCGGATTCAGCTCCAATCATCGTTGGCTTTGCAAATTCCATGAGCGTCTTATTGACTTCTCCATTGTTGTTGTTGTTTCTGTTGTTTAAGGCCATATCTTATTACTCGTTTTCTGAATTTTCTAACTTTTCCTTTAATCTAAGTGCTAAGCTTTGACCCACAGTGTTGTCAATACTTCTGCAAAGATGTTGCACTTTCCTCTCAATTTCTAGGTCAAAGTTTACCATGTTCCTATTGTTGCTCCTTGTCATAAGCTACAAAGAATTAAAAGTTAGCAATATTATAGAAAGAGATATGATATCAAAATAACTATGGAAAAGATATATCTTAGTTATGTTAAGGTAACTGAATAATCTATGGTTATGCTAATTTCTTAAATTAGACTACTCTATTTTTGGTTCTGCGACAACGGCACCTAAAAATTGATGGGGCATAGACCACTCTAATAGGCAAGTGCACTAGTCAAGTTATAGTATAAAATAAAATGGATTTTGAGTCCCATTGTTGATCCCATGATAAACCAGTTATATGAGTGTATCTAATTATTTTTAACAATGATACCTTTAAATTATTGAAAATCTAACTTTTCACACTAGAAGATTTAATGGAATGAGCTAAAAATAGAAAATGAAGATTTAAACTAACAATAGAAATAAAGACATTAAAACAATTAGCTAACAATGAAATAATCAAATAACTAAATAATATAAAATTAACAAATAACATGCGAACATAAAAGTGATAATAGAGCATAAAAACAACATAAAGAACATAAATCAATTAATTGAGAATTAATATTTTCCTTAGTAATTCTTTGTTGTTTACTTCCTAGTTCTAGGGGATTGTTTAATCTTAATTACTATTTTGGACCATGGATATTCCTAACATTATCCTAATGAAAATCAAATTCTAAATTAACCGAACTCACATCTCTAGCTAACTCCTAACCCTGGAACCCTCTCTACCTAAATTGTTTTTTAATAGAGCGTTTCAAGATTGCATGAAGTCCTTAGGTCTTACTATTAGGATGTCATAATCTCGAAAGATTAAATATCTAATCTCTTAGCGCACTAGGATTATATTCTGAAAGTTATGTGAGGTCTCAAGAGTACAGGAATCTACCTTATAAGCTACCATAGGGTGTTAGCGATGGCTAGACATGGGCAAGGTTAAGTTCTAAAGGTGTTTATGATTCGAGGAAGTCATAAACTTCTATGATGAGAGATCCAGCTTTCAGGCTAATACATTATGTAATGTCTAAAAGTATTATAGGGAGGAGGTACAGTAATGGGATTGCGATTGAATGGGACATTTTATACTTGCACAACATAGCTTAGCAACACTTGATAAACTTAGGCATCTATGTGGCATTCTTTTTCAGGAGCCAAGTTATTGAGGGCTATGCTATTCACATTTGTGCAAGTCGCTTTATTACCAAACTTATGAAGAGCACCCTTGTTTTTCGTGATCTTCTACGTATGTAGGTACTTGATCCCCTGATAATGATGAACTTTGAATCAATTAAGGTGATGAAGCTCCTTCCACCATTAGAGGACCCACTACTTAAGCCATTTCAAGAAGTGACATCATCTTCCTCTCAATAGCAGCCAAATTCCCTTCAGTAATAGGGACCATAAAGAGGATAGTGCGAAAATTACTAAGAAGCAGAAGACTTTGTCATACTAGGTTCAACACATTGAGGCTAAGGTGTGGATGCACTCCTAACTCATCATGGCATCCTAGCACCACCATTATCATCACTACCAACTCCTAACTTAGATGAAGAAATAGAAGAGGAGATGCTTGAGGAAGAGAGTGGAAATGGAAGAAGATGACAAGTGATTTTCTTTTATTTTCAGTTTTCTTTTAAAAGACTATTTAATTTTCTTTTTATTTGGATGATTGTAACTTATTTACTGTTGCTTTTTCTTTAGAAAACTATTTAACTTTTCATGGTTTATTAAATTTTGTAAGGCTAACTACATAATACTAGAATTAGTAGTCTTTTTTATTTAATCTCGTTTTGTTTAGTTAACTTCTTCTTTTTCATTTTGTGGTTTGTTCATTTTAGTTGATACCCAAAAAAAAAAAAAAAAAAAAAATTGAGTGTAATTGAATTAATTGGAATTGCGAATTCTATACTTCAGAAATTTTTAAAGATCAACACCAAAAACTGAAGAAGTCATAGTTTCTTTTTCTTTTTCTACCATTTTATTTTGATTTGTGTTGCTACAATAATGTACATTAAGGATAATGTACAATTTAAATGTAGGGGGAAAACATAGGATGTGTATGTTAATGAATTGATTGAGATATATGCACTTAAGCTTTTGAGATTGCAATGAAATATAAATCTTAGAAATTTACACCCCTATATGTAAGCAAGCAAAAAAATTTTCAAATTTTCCCATAATCCATTATAACTTTAGTACATTTTACTGAATTTGAATTATTAAGTCCCCATAATTCAGAGTTTCCTTTTGCTTAAACTTAGACTCAGGTTATGATAGATATAAATGAGTTAAGGACTATTTACTTTTATTTATAAGCTTAATTCCACAAGATAGTCATCTATATCTCTTTTTCATATTTTTTAGATTGAATGAATAAAGGAGATTTATCCTTTAGAAGTGTTTTGAAAAATCAAAATAATTGGAGGCATAAATAAATTAAGAAAAGAATTGCTAAAAATTGGTAAGGATTGATCTTAATCCCTTAAAAGAGTAAGATTCTTTCCTACTATCAATTGTAAAAGTTGAAATAAAAATTGTTAAGGATCAGCCTCGATCCCTTGGGAGAGCGAGGTGTTTTCCCACCGATAATACTAAGAAAAGATAAAAAGGCTAAATCAGTAATGATCAAACATAGTATGCTAGAAGGGCAAGGTTCTTTCCCAATATTAATAAGCTTCGATAAAGGAATTAAATTGAATTAAAAAATTTCTTAATGAAAATTAAAAGGAGACAATAAAAAAATTAATTCATATAACATGCATCCAATCTAAATTTTCATAATAAAACTAGTTTAGAGAAGGTTCCTCTCCTTTTGAGTTAGAGTAGTGAAATTTCTATAAGTTTTTCTTAACCTATTGATGTTTGTTTTAATCTTTAGTTTAGTTTTTGTTTAAGTAATAAAACTAACTTTGAATTATCGGGATTGATTGTTGAAATTTACTAGTTCCTAAAGTGTTATTACTTAAGCATTCTAAAGGCATTATCAATTTAAGGAGAAAGGGTAATTCTGAAAATTTTTTGCTAAGATCCTAAATTTGAGGGTACACTTTTCTAAGGAAATTTTTTTGATACTGGCCTTAAGATACTTTTTTTTTTTTTTTATATTTTGATTGTTTTGCTTGAAGATAAGCAAAAGTTTAAGTATATGAGGAATTTGATAATGCTTAATTAGCACACATATTTTAGTATGATTTTGTACAATTATATATATTAATTCAATTAATTTTATAGTAATTTGGAGCTTAATTTGTTTAAATTTCATTTTTAGAAAGTTTACAAGTGTTCGATGAATTTTTGAGTGATTCTATTAAGCTTTAGAGCCTATTTGAAGAAAAACATTGATCAAGGATTTTAAGTGAAAGAATTTCAAATAAGGAATGAAATCTAAAGAAGACTATGAGTGAAAACCATGTTCGTAATCTCTAGCTATGGACATCTTGTAATTGATTTCCATCAAAATTTGAAGACTCAAACTCAATGCAAGACAACACCCCAACTCCATGACCATGATCCTAGGGTATGGTGATTGTATAATTTTCTAATCCTCCATGTTAAGTTTTCTTTATAAATTTAGGTTCAACTCTCATAAATATGTGTTTAGGCTTAGCTTTGTAAAGAGAGCCACTTTAATAGGAGTCATAGGGTAAAATTATATTAGGGGTTTCTCATCTCTTATCTTTCTTTTCCTTTTGTTTTATCATGTTGTAGTTTTAATTATTCTTAGTGAATCGTTATTGAACCTTAGTTTTTGTTGCAACATTTTCTTTTATTCAATCAATGATATTAACTTTATGATCTAATTGCATTGTTCATATTGTCATTGAAATAATGTTTACTTGGGTTATTAATTTGATGGTTGAGTTTGCTATTGAGTTTACAAGATCTTGTAATGAATAGCTTATGTAATTAGAAGGAACCGAGTAGGCTAAGAAACTAGGTATTTGATTTCTCTAGATTAGGGCAACCTAATAGTAGGATCCAAGATCTTAATGAAATCTTAAGATGCTTTATTGCAAAAGCAATTTGGGTAGAGTAATCTTAGGATTAGGAATTAGCTAAAGACACGAGTCCAATTAAATCATATTAGACATCTCTGCGATCTAATGAGTAATTCATATTAAAAGTTACATAGACCTAGGTAGTAAATAAAAATAGTATACTACGAATTATGCATTCTTTAAGCTGATGAATCTTATTTATTTACTGTTGTTATCTTATCTATTGTTCTTTATTTATCTTTGCTTTCTAATAAAAAATTTCCTACAATTTTAAGTTAGATAATTGGTGATTTAAGGTAAATTGCTAGTAATATAAGGTTTCTCACATTTGTGCTTTCTCATAGGATCAACACTCGGACTTACATCCATTTATTATACTGTAAATTAACTAAGTACACTTGCCTATGAACTATCAAGTAGTCTTGATATAACACGAAACAATGAGTTTGAAGTGCTTGTAAAGGTTGTTTTCTTAGGGAACTCTACATGCATAGGCCATGTCATAGTTAGAATTGATCTTTGGAGTGATGTTCTAATCTGGTTTAGTATGAGATCAGTGGAGTTGGTGTTGAAGTGAAGTGATTTGGTAAATTATGAAGTGTAACATGTAAGTTAGAATCTAAGCCAAATCCTTAACTAGTTGGAAATCTATGCTTAGAAGTTGGTTAGAGGGTGACATAGAGGTTTGGCTGTTAAAGTACTTAAAAGTGATTTCCTCTAACTTATTTGTATATTAAGCTATATGGTTAATTGGGGGTATATATTAGCAATACTATTGAAAAATGGATGTTCAATAGGTGTTTTGTTAAAGTCTTTTATTTTAAAACAACTTGAACTAGTGCAAAATTTGGATTTTGTAATACTTATGAAATAAATAAGTTAGTTAGAGGTTATGGCAGAGGGTAGCTAGCAGATTCCTATACAAAAGGGTTAGAGTTAAAGATGGAGTCAGAGGTTATCTAAAATAATAACTATGCTAAAGAATGACTTCAAGTCTTAAACCTTAGACATAAGCAAGCTATTAGCTTAGTTTAGTGTCAACATATATCTAACTTAGCTACCATATATGATTGGAATAAACAATTTCGACCCATTATTAGAAGCCGAGCTAGAGGACCATGAGGTCCAACCTAATGTATCATCCATATCCTCCTTAGAGAACCACTAAGGGATGAAGAGTTCCATGTCTAAGGTGATAGGTATCAATACCTAAACCGATCACATGAATCCAAGCTAGAGGACTCTAAAGACTCAAAGAATACTAGCTCAAAGCCTTATCCGAGATAGAAATTCTTATCTTAACCTCTATATTTCTCTTTTCTACCGACCTGATTGCCAAGCTTTCACGTGCACTAGACCTGCCAAATAGTTATGCCATGATAGAATATCTGAGTAGACAATCCTAAGACTATCTACACTTAGCTCTCGAGCCAACTAAACACATCCGACCCTAACCCAAGTTGACTACTCTATAGTAGGACTAACTAGGCCTTAACCTAATCTAGATTAGGTCAGCCCTTGATTGCAAATTCTTCTTTTCATCTACTTTGTACCATATTTCTAACGTCCAGCCACTAAGTGACACGTATCTTCTAGCACGACATTCCAAAAGGATTCTTTACTTTTTGTATTGAATATTCTTTGTCTCTTTTACCCTTTTTACTATATATTGCGTAACCTAATTATAAGAATACCCTTTTGTCTTTTCATACATGTAAAGTAACCCTAATGGATGTGTATATAAACCCCCACTTAATTGTATGCATACAATTAATCCTCAATACTGGAAATTATTTAAGTTTCCTTTGAGTAACCTTAGTGTTCTCATTACCCTTTAACTCTTATCTATTCCCTTTAGTAAAGAATAGTGGTGAGTGAACCTTCAATTTGGACCTATGAGTCATATCAAGCGAATTGTAAGTCGTATAAGATTGATTGCTGTATCATATCCTATTGGTAGCTACTCGAACTTTTAATAGCTTTCCTTTTTCCTTTTGGTTTGTCAATGTTATGGTGCTCCTTTATGTGTTCGACTTCGAAGACACATCACTAGGCCAATCAAATTTCATCGAACTCAAATACAAGACTTTAGTCATGGCTAAGACTATTGGAACAACTCAGTAGGACCTAAGGTGCCGAATGACCTAACTTTACCATAAGCTTCCTAATTATCGAGTAAGTCCACTGAGTTGCTATCCTTACTAACCCAACTCAATCCAAATTAGGTTAGATGAACTAACTTGTACCCTCTTACCTACTACTGAGTTAATCCAATTGGTCGTTGAGCTTACTCAAGGACCCAAGCTTCCTTATCACTAGAGACTAGCTAAGCATGCTAAGTACTATATTTGTTAGAGCTTCCAATCGAGAAACAACACATGTCCATGATGCATGATCTAATAATGGTGACCTCCTAACAAATTCTTTATTCTTTTGTTCGTTTTATCCATTTAGCTATATATTAGGAGTCTTCATGTAACTAGCTTTACAATTTACTCTTTTTAGTCATTTTATATTTTTATTTTTAAACCTTAGTGGCTGGATATAAAAAGCCACTCTTGTAATTAGTCATAATAAGTTGAATGAATGTACGGATATTACTTTTTCTCCAAGACTATTCCTCTTGAGAAAATCTTGCTTTTGTCTAATTCCTTTAGCAAGAGTTAGTAGTGAGTGACTCTAGTGAGTGTCATATGCATTGTATCAAGAGCTCATTAGGTGTGTAGATCGATTGGTGCATCATATCCACTCAATTACACTTAGTTTTTTGCTAGCTTTTCTTTCATTTTAGTTCTTCCTTATTACACTCTTGTATATCTGTTCCTGATTTGCATTAGCTTTGCTAGTATCTAAGCAAGGTTCTAATGAGGGAGTGTGTGAGATGTAGTGGAGTCTTGAATGTGTGCTATTAGTAGCTATTATGTTCATCTATAATTATTATAGCGTGTGTATGTGCATGAGGTTTTGTTAGGTTACGAGTATACTGGAGCTAAGTAAGTGTTAAAGGAAGGTATAGTAGTTGTGGGTTATAGCGAGAGTAGTTATTAGGGGTAGTTAGTGTGTTTTTTGAAGGGTACTCTATTTGCATACTCTGAAACAAAGTGTGCATGTTATAGTGTAAGTCATAGTATTGGAAGGTTGAAGTTATAGGGTTTAGTAGATTGACCATCATAGTGGTTGTTTGCAAGTGTTGAGGATGTTGGATTCAAGTGTTAGATCTATTACTAGAGATAATGAAAGTAGATAGAGCCTAGACCATCTATGATTGAAGTCATGGCCACATGGGTTGATGTAACTACCTAATTCGAAATGCCTAAGCTCAAGGATTAGAGAAACTTCCTAAGCGAAGACTTACATTAGATGAAGTTAAGGAAGTATAAGAAGATGATGATGAGTATTTTGAATTCCATAAACGCAGTTGCGAAGCTTCTTGAGGGCTCGACAATATCAAGGTCCAAATCCTAACTTTCTTTGGGAATAGAGATGTAGACGAGTATCTTGAGAGGGAAGAGAAGATAGAGAAAGTTTTTTATTGCCACCAATATGCTAAGGATGTTAAGGTTTGCCTTGCTGTTGTTGATTTCTCTTATTATGCTGCCATGTAGTGGAAGAACCTAACTATTGCCACAAGAAGTAATAGCCGACGTGGTGTTAGAAATTGGGAGGAGATGAAGAGGTTGTTGAGAGGTCAATTTATTTCCTAATCTTATCTACTAAACACTTTTAAGAGGCTACTAGGGCTCAAGTAAGGCAATCGAACTATTGATGAGTATGTGAAGAAATTCCAAATGCTAATTATCTGAACAAATGTACATGAGCCTAAGGCTCACATCATTTTGAGGTTTATTTCTAGGCTTAAGTATGAGCACTGCAACAGAGTAGAAGTTTAGAGGTTTTACACTTTAGAAGAGGTCATCAAGATCGCCCAAATATTTGAGAAACAAAGACAAAACACTTTATGCTAAGAAGAGCGTCAAATTCCATGCCGAGCTTTAAGGAAGGTCAAAGAGAGAACAGGGTTGTAAATGAGTCAAGTCGAGATAATACAATGCTAACCTTGAACTTGATCGAGCTTTAATTTATAAATCTTGAGCTTGGCTTGAAATGAAACTTAATAAGCTCGAGCTTGACTCGATTAAGCTCGTTTAAACTCGATAATCTTAAAAGTTGTTATAAATTTAATTAAAATAACAATAATATTTAAACTTGGCTCAAATTTGACTAAAATTTAAACTTGACTTGAGTTCAATTAGGCTTGCAAGCTTATCGAGTCAAGCTACACAAAGCTTGAGCTCGACCTGATAACTTACTCGAGTAGCTCGAGCTCAAACTTAACTCGACTATGCCCGACTCGAATTTGTGTAAATACCAAGTTGAACTCAAAATACTTGCGAGTATGCTCGTCTTATTTATACCCTTAAGAGAGAATCTATTCAAAACCAAGTTGAAGATCAAGGGCCAACTATGTACCATCATTGTAGATGGGGGTAGTTGCATGAATGTTGTTGCCCAAATACTAGTATGGCATGACTAGGGTAAGCTATATGTGACCAAGCAAGAGATTGTACCATTTTCTATAGGGGATTTATACTGGGACAAAGTGCTCTTTGATGTCATTCCAATTGATGCTTCACACTTGCTCTTAGGAAGCTCGTGGCTATTTAATCGCGATGTTATACGTGATGAGTGTAAAAATTTGTATGCCTTTACTATGGATGGAAGAAAGATTATGTTACAACTAATGACCCCCGACCAAGTGAACCAAACTCATAATTAGCTCACCCAAACTACCAAGAAGAAAGCTTTGATGTTATCTAATTCGCTTGACGTAACTCTACTTTTTATGACAAAAACATGTTTCTACTAATAAGTGTATTAGTTCACATATACAGTAATAAAACTGATAAGAAATAGATCGAACCTAGAAGGAATGCTCACCAACTCGTAATAATATTGATCATGTCTAAATCTAGGTGAATAAAATCAAGGGTTTATTAAATAATTAAATTCTAAAGGAAAACTAATCTAACAAAACAATCTAATTAGGATATTCAACATCTTTAAGGGATTCAATTACAACTAGATAGATAGAAAATCAGTTAATGTAAAATGGAGTCTTTAAAAGGTTTAGTTTTAAAGTAATTAAGTTCTAGGTAAAATTCCTTCTTGCAAAGTGAATAAATACCTAAAATTAACTAATTTACTCTTTCTATCACTAGTTAAGGAATAAACTAAATATTTCCTTCCTTGTTCCTGAGCCTTAATTAAATTAAAGGGCATATCGCTATATCCTTCTTTAATTCAAATGATCCAGTTCACAATAACCAATTAGAAAAACTCTTGCAACTCAATCTTAATTAATACACATTCCAACATAGTCAAAATATATGTTTTAGTGATTAGGGAATTAAAAACTTTGACAAATAAGATGTATCAACTGATAATTAAACAATCCAATTAACAATACCAATAAAGCATACATAAGAAGTTACAGGGAAAAACAATATCCAAATCAAGAATATATTTAAAAAAATGAAAACAACTTGTAAGGAGTTCCAAACTCTAATTAAAGATTAAATTATTATTCTCAATGTTGAATTGCAAAAACTACTCTAGAAGTTATTCTTAAAACCTAATTCTAGTTGAATGAAAGGAATAAAAAGTAATTATGATAAAGGTTTTTATTTTTTAATTGTGTTTATAAGGCCTTTATAAAAGTATAAGTGAAGAGTAATTTCTAGGCTTCAAATCTTTCTAAAAATAAGAAGATTTGCAAGGAATGGTATGTTTACGCCTTAGATCCCAACTATAATCCTACCTGTTATCTTTCTCTACTTCAAAAATTGCAAAATAGTTAAAACATGAGAAACAAGCCCAAGAACATGGTCGTGTTCATGCCCGTCTTCTTCTCAGCAGCCAAATTCTTCCTTAATTCCTTATCTTTTACTCATGATTTCAGTTTATGATCATTATTCATGAGTATGATCTTTTTTAGGCTTTAAAACTTATCTAAATCCTCTTCAAATATTCCAAAATTGTCTAAAATCATCAAACTCAGCTTAAAATCATAATATAATCAAATTAATCATCAAATTCAATATAAAGACCTAGAAAATCCTATAAAAGCATTGTTAAATCAACTATAAAACATGTACATTTATACACTTATCATTGTCCCAAAAAGAATTGCTAGCTACTGATAAGGTTGAAGAGCTTATGTTTTTGTTGGTCTAGAGATTACTTGAACTCAAAGACTAAGAAAACATGCCTAATGAGGTTAGGATTGGTTGATAAATTCTCTAACTTGTTTCTTGAGGAACTACCTAAAAAGACTACCTCTAATCTGAAGAATTGAACACTGCATTGATTTACAACCAGGCATTGCCCTACAAATCAACCTACATATGAGATGAATCCTAAGAAGGCCATTGTATTGAAGAGATAAGTGGACGAACTAATTGAGCATGGTTATGTGAGAGAGAGTATGAGCCCATGTACCGTGCATGTTTTGCGTATATCTAAGAAAGATGGTTTGTGGCACATATGCATCGATGAGGTACAAGTACCTAATACCGAGGCTAACATGTTAGACAAGCTTCATGGTGCTAAGGTATTATCTAAGATTGACCTCAAAAGTAGTTAATATCAAATTTGCAGGAGGTTGAGAGATGAGTGGAAAATTGCTTTCAAAATTTGACATAGGCTATATGAATGGTTAATTATGTCCTTTGGCTTGATAAACACACCAAGCATGCTCATGGGACTCATGAACCATGTAATGAGACCCTTGATCAGTAAGTATTTGGTTGTATACTTTGATGACTTTTTGGTGTATAACGTTAACCTGGTATGTCATATTGAACATCTTTGAGTTGTTTTTGACTTATTTTGTGCAAAAAACTATTTAGGAATTTGAAGAAGTGTATCTTTTGTCATCATAAAGTTGTCTTCTTAGGATATATTGATAGGAATCAACTCTTCGAACTAGTCACATACAACCAAGCTATAAGACTACAAGGACTCACATAAAGAATACTAGCTTGTAACCCAATTCAAGATGAAGATTCCTACCTGATCCCCATCTTTTACACTATTGCTAACCCGAGTACCGAACTTTACCATGATCCAAACAACATCCAAGCTAACCAACTTCAAATGCTAGACTAAGTCGAGCTATCAATACACCCGACCTAGAGAGGATCAAAGCACCCCTTAATACCTAAGTTTTGACCAAAACTAGACCAGGTCAGCTCTGACTATTGACTTTCTTCTGACCTTGTCTAAGTAGGATACTATGATTGATATGCTACCTCAAAATTCATTACAGCTTAGCCAACCACACTACAAGCTTCCAATCGCTTCTTGATACGTATTTTCTAGCATAATATTCTTGAAGGATTTTTTACTTTTGCATACAGAATAATCTTTTTCCTTTTTACCCTATTTAGAATGTCTTAAGTATCCCATTTGTAAATTACCCTTTCTGTCTTTTCATGTATGTATGGTAACCTTAGTAAGGTGAGTACATAAACCCCATTTGCTTGTATGTAGAAATTATCACTCTACATAATTGAATAAAGACTTACCCCCTTAAGAGCACTTAGTTGTATCTTCTCCCCTATCCTTCAACTCTTATTTAGCTCCTTTAATAAGAGTTAGCGGTAAACGGCTCTAAGATTACATTCGTGTGTCATATTGAGTGTTTGGTTTAGGCTGAGTGAGATTTACTGGTATATCATATCTAGTTGGTAGCCATTTGGATTTGTTAAACCCCTTTTATTTCTTTGTTTCTTGTTCGTTGTGGTGCAACCTCCGTGTTTATGACCCAGGAGATGCATTGGCTTCACTGGTATTAGAGTACAGTTCTGAAAGGGAGTATGTGAAGTTGCAACAATGTTTGGTTCATGTTTATTGCTAGTGGTTATTATGTTCCTTTCATAGCTCTTGCAATGTGTTCGAGTAAAGTAAGTTTTAGTTGTAAGCTATGTAGTGAAGTTTATGGATTGGTAAGTATCATTCCTGTCCATATTCTGTTTCATTTTGTTTTTCACTACGAAAATAGAGTAAGTTCATTTCTATTATCCTCAAGTGAGCATTTGGTATTGAAGTTGTTAGAGTGTGCCAATAAGGTTTTGTGTAGAAAGTTGAAGTGTTTATTGTATACTATGTCAAGAGTATTACATTATGTTGGATTCAAGTGTTCAAGGTGTTATTGGAGACTTAAGTAGTGGTGTTCATGCTGGTCGAGGTCAAAATAGTAGTAATACCCCTGGGTCAGTCGATGATAAACTTGACCAACTCACTAATCTCACTAAGAGTCTAGTTACTGCAATGCAAGTCAATAGGTAGTAACCATAAGGTTTACCTCATTCTAACCTACTTAAAAATGCTCATAGTAGACAAGATGGCTAAGGTGGTCGAGCTAATTGCCCAATTCGAACCCATCAAGCGGAAGGAGTTACAAACCGAGCTGCTAGACGAAGGTTGAAGTTGGAAGGGATTGAGGAGGATATTAAGGATGTGGATTTAGAAGAAGATGGAGAGGAAGAAGAAGAGGTTGAATACTCCCAAGCACCAGAGCAAGGATGTCAAGCTCCTTAAGAACTTGACAATCTTAAGGTCTAAGTCCTATCCTTCAGTAGAAGTCGAGATGTAGATGAATATTTAGAGTAAGAAGAGAAAGTATTTAAATATTATGGGTATATAGACATAGTTAAGGAACGACTTGTTGCACTTAAATTTTCTAAATATGCTACCATATGGTAAAAGAATCTAAATGTGGCTAAAATGAAAGATGTACGATGATGTGTGTAAACTTGGAAAGAGATGAAGAGATTGTTAAGGGAAAGATTTGTTCCTAAGACTTATCTATAAGGTACCTTTGCCATATTGCAAGAGCTTCGTCAAAGAAACCGATCTATTGATAATTATGTGAGAGAATTTTTTATGCTGATGATCCGAGCAAACATAAATGAATCGAAGGCTCACACAATGTCGAGGTTCATTTTTGGACTCAAATATGAGATTGATAACATTGTGGAAGTACAAAGGTTCTATACAATGGAAGAGGCCATTAAAGTAGTGTAGAGGGTTAAAAAGCAAAGAAGAAATGTCTCGAGTAGACCTGGGTTGAGCTTTTCTAGAGCTCATATACCACATTGACTTGCTCATGTTGATTCAAGGAGACTTTCTCAAGCTGAGGAAAAACATGACTAACCTGATGATAGTTGAGTTGGCTAAAAGCGCCAAGCTGAAGATAGGCTAACCCCAAGGATATATGAGAAAGGACATACCTCTAGATGGAAGACGAGTATGGTGAAGTACTTCAAATATTTAGGTTTTGGACACATGGTTACTGAGTATCTGAACTGACGTGTAATGGTGCTTTGAGAAGATGTAGTAGATAGTATTGACGAGAGCAAGCTAGAGGAAGAGAAGAATTCTGAAAGAGTGCAAGTTGAAGAGGAAGAGACCTATGTTTATGCCGACTAGGGAGAGGTGACGACACAAATCTTAAGACGAGTGCTGAACTCCTTACCGAGCTTAGAGGAAGACCAAAAAGAAAATTTGTTTCACACCAAATGTACCATTAGAGGATAGTTATGCACTATTATTGTAGATGGAGGGAGCTATACTAATGTTGTTGTATAGTCCTTTGTGTAGAGGTTAGGATTGCTGACCTCTATGTACCCATGACCTTATAAGCTACACCGGCTTCATGATAAGGGTGCTCTACACATCACTGAACAAGTAACCATGCCTTTTAGTATTAGAAATGTATATATGGATGAAGTAATATGTGATGTCATCCTTATGGGAGCTTTACATCTGTTATTTGGAAGACCTTGGTTATTCGATTGACGTATTACTTTCGATGGATATTAGAATACCTATGCCTTTATTAAGGATGGAAAGAAGATCGTGCTTTAACTCATGACACCAACCCAAGTGAACGAGACTCATAACGAGCTTACTTGAGATAATAAGAAGAAAGCTTTAGTGATGAGCTGCAGAGAGCTCTGACCTACTAGGAAGGCCTACAAGCTTATGTTTTTATTGATCAAAAGATTTTTAGAGATGGGAAATTTAAAAGATATCCTTGATGAGATCTGAAGATTGATTGATGAATTTTCCAACTTGTTCCTTAAAAAGTTACCTAACGGACTACCCCTAATCTGAGGCATAGAATAGTGCATTGATTTACAGCCAGGTACAGCCTTGCCAAACTGACTTGCCTATAGAATGAATCATAAGTAGACTATCGAGTTAAAAAGGCAAGTGCATAAGTTGATAGAGTAAGGCTATGTAAGCGAAAGCATGGATCTTTGTGCTATACTAGCTCTGCTCGTCTCGAAGAAAGATAGATCATAGTGCATGTACATTGACAGCCAAGCTATGAACTATATTACAATTAGGTATAGATACCTAATACCAAGGCTCGATAACATGTTGGATGAGCTTCATGGAACTAATATATTCTTGAAGGTTGATTTGCAAAGTAGCTATCACCAAATTCACATAAGACTTGGGTGATAAATGGAAGATTACTTTCAAGACGAAGCATGGTCTTTATAGGTAGTTATTTATGCCATTCGAACTTAAAAATGTGTTGAGACATTTATGTAGCTTACAGACCGTGTGATGTATCCTCTAATTGGAAGATGTGTGGTCACATACTTTGACAACATATTAATGTATAGTACTAACTTGGATAACCATGTTTAACATCTCCAAGCTGTTTTTGACATTTTACGAGTCAAGAAGTTGTATGGAAACCTGAAGAAGTGTATGTTCTATCAAAGTGACGTTGTCTTTCTTGGGTATGTAATATCAGCAAAAGGAATCCAGGTAGATGAAGTAATGGTCCGAGTTGTTTTAGAATGGCTGAAGTCGAAGAATATCACTAAAGTATGAAGTTTTCATGGCCTTACTTCTTTCTATCAAAGATTCATTAAGAACTTCAGTACAATTATAGCCCTCTTAACCGAGCTAATGAAGAAGAGTGAAGGATTCTGATGGAATCACTAAGTTGAGCAGAGCTTCAAGGAGATTAAAGAGAAGCTCACTACTGCTCCTATCTTATCCTTACCAAATTTTGACAGGCTTTTGAATTGGAATGTGATGCATTAAGCGTCGGCATTAGTATAGTCTTGATGTAAGAACGCCAACCAGTTGCTTACTATAGTAAAAAGCTCAGTGGTGCCGCACTAAATTATTCCATATACGAGAAAGAGTTGTACTCTCTTTTTTGAGCTCTTACTATTTGGCAACACTATTTGTTACCTTGAAAGTTTTTTATATATATAGACCATGAGTCCTTGAAGCATCTTGGGAGTTAGAATAAACTTTTGAAAAGGCAAGCAAAGTAGCTAGAATTTATAGAAGGTTTCACTTATGTGATCCGACATAGAAAAAGGTAGTCCTAATGTGGCCGCTGATGCCTTGTCACATCAACAAACCTTGCTGACTACCTTATGGACGAAATTATTAGGTTATTCACTTAGTACTAAGCAGTATGCTTGCGACCCTCATTTTGGTCCTATTCTTAAGTAGTGCAAAGAACAAGTTGTTATTAGAGGATATTATCTAAAGGATGGCTATCTATTTAAAGAAAGAAGGTTGTACATACCAAGTTGTTCTAAACACAAGCTGTTAGTTAGGGAAGCTCATAGTGGTAGATTATTTGGTTACTTTAAAGAGACCAGAACAACTAAGTTATTGAAAGAAGACTTTTAGTAGCTAGGTTTAGCCAAGGATTTCCATAAGATAGTTAACAGTTGTGAAGCATGCAAAAGGGCCAATGGAAAGAGAGAGCCACATGGAGAGTATATGCCTTTACCTGCACTGACCTCACCTTGAGCTGACCTTAATATGGACTCTGTCCTAGAGTTACCTCGGACATCCATAGGAAAGGATTCAATCTTTGTTGTAGCGGACTACTTCAGCGAAATAGCACACTTTATCCTGTACTATTGAACTAATGATGATTTATATATTGTTGATTTGTTTTTGTAAGAAGTTATCCAACTACATGGAGTACTGAAGACCATTGTCTCAGATCGGGACATAAAATTCTTGAGCTATTTTTGGAAGATACTTTAGAGAAAACTTGGAACTAAACTCGTATTCATCTCTAGTAGCCACCCTAAGACTAATGGTTAGACTGAAGTGGTGAACAAGATGCTAGGAAACTTACTCCGAGCTATCGTAGGAAAGAATTTAAAGGATTAGGATTTGTGTCTACCAATTGTGGAGTTCGCATACAATTGAATTGTCTATAGTACTATTGGGAAGACTCCTTTTGAAGTCGTTTATGGCCTTAGTCCCACTATTCCCCTAAATCCGATTAGCACCCTCACAGTTGTTGAAGAGAGTAAATCTAGAGTCACTTAAACCTAAGAATTACAAGAACTCAATCAGTCTGTAGCAAAGAAGATCGCCAAGTTCAATTAGAGACAACAAGAGATTGGTAGTCATAGTTGCCAAATTATTTCTTTCAAACTAAGTGACTTAATATGGAATCACCTTAGCTAAGAACGATTTCGCACCTAAGATAACGCAAGCTATCTCCTTGATTGATGGTCCATTCAAAGTCTTAAAGAATATCAACTACAATGCCTACCAAATTGAATTATCTAAGAACTATGGTGTTTCTTCCACCTTTAATGCATCTAACTTGATTCCCTACTGACTTAAAGAAGACACAATAGATGCTAGGATGGAGCAAGAGCTAGAGACCTATTTAGATTTGAGGAAAAATCTTTCTAACCCTTAGGTAAACAATAGGAATCAACTCCTCAGAATAGTCACATAAAGCCGTACTAGAAGACTATAAGGACTTACATGGAAAATACTAGCTTGTAATCCCATTCGTGATGAAGATTCCTATCCGGATCCCCATCTTTAACACTATTGTTGACCCAAGTACTAAGCTCTAACTTGAACCAAACCAGGTCAGCTCTGATTATTAACTTTCTCTTGACCTTGTCTGAGCAAGATACTATGAATGATATGTAGCCTCAAAATTTGTTTCAACTTAGCTAACTACACTACAAGCTTCCAATCGCCTCTTGATATATGTCTTCTGGCATAACATTCTAGAAAGATTCTTTACTTTTTCATATAGAATAATCTTTGTCCTTTTTACCCTTTTTGGCATGTCTTTGTATCCCATTTGTAAATTACCCTTTTTATCTTTTCATGTATGTATTATAACGCCAGTAGGGTGAGTATATAAACCCTATTTGTTTGTACGTAGACATTATCACTCTACATCATTGAATATAGACATTACCCCTTTGAGAGCACTTATTTGTGTCTTCTCCCTTATCCTTCAGCTCTTATTTAGCTCATTTAGCAAGAGTTAGTGGCAAGCAGCCTTACGACTACATTAGTGTATCATATTGAGTGTTTAGATTAGACCAAGTAGGATCTGCTAGTGTGTCATATTCAATTGGTAGTCATTTGGATTTGCTAAACCCCTTTTATTTCTTTGTTTTTAGTTCGTTGTGGTGCAACCTCCTTGTGTACGACCTTAGAGGTGCATCATTAGTGCCTTGTGATCAAACTTGAGCTAATGAGAAAAAGATCCAAGCTATCTTAGAATGCTCAACTTGGAAGAATGTTACCAAGGTAAGATGCTTCTATAGACTCGCTTCCTTGTATAGGTAGTTCATCAAGAACTTCAATACTATAGCGGTCCCTCTAATCGAGCTTACAAAGAAAGGAGGTGGATTTCAATAGACTGAGTGAACTGAGAAGAGCTTTTGAGAGATCAAAGAGAAATTGACTTTGGCCCCAGTCTTAGCCTTACCTAACTTTAAGAAACCTTTTAAGCTGGAATGTGATACCTTAACTATCAGTATTGGTGCTATATTGATGAAAGAACACTAACCTGTAGTATATCACAGTGAAAGCTCAGTGATGTTGTCCTTAGCTATTTTGTATATGAGAAGGAGCTTTAGTCTCTCTATTAAGCTCTAACTGTGTGGCAACACTACTTATTATCCCAAACGTTTATCATCTACATAAACCATGATTCCTTGAAACACCTTAACAATCAAAATAAACTCTTAAAGAGGCAAACAAAGTGGCTTTAGTTTATGGAGGCTATAAGAAAGGTAGTGCCTAGCAAATACCCTTTCTCTTAGGTAAGCTTTACTCACTACACTTTATAACAAGTTGCTTGGTTTCTATCTCATCACAAAACAATGTGCTTGTGACCTTCAATGTTGAGAAGTGTAAGGAAAAATTAACCGTTGGTCGATATTACATCGTAAAGGATAGATACCTCTACAAAGGTCAAAAATTATGCATCCTAAATTGTTTCACCATGAGCTATTAATTTAGGAAGCTTACAATAGAGGCTTATCAGGACACTTGGGTGAGATCAAGTTTAATAGCCTTCTTTAGGAAAATTTTTACTAGCCCAATATGGCAAAGGATGTCCATAAGGTTGTTAGCAACTATGAAACTTACAAAAGTGCCAAGGGAAGAGGGAGCTACATAAACAGTATATGCCTTACCCATGTCGACCTTACCTTGGGCTAACCTCTACATGGACTTTATCCTAGGGTTGCCTTGGACATCTTGAGGATTGGATTCGATCCTCGTAGTTATGGACAATTTTAGCAAAATGGCACACTTTATACCATGCCACTTGATGGGAATCAGCCTCCAACCAAATCCAAGCTAAGGCCTATCAATTCTTGTTAAGGCCGAGCTATAGCCAGAAGGATGAGAGGAAGGAAAATAAACACTCGGCATTAAGTCTATCGTCAGTCGAGGTGCTGAGAAACCACAAGGCTAAGTGCTTGAGACTAAAGAACCACTTGGCACAGTACCGAGAGAATCGTGTCAATCGATTTTAGAGCTCGGCAATTATTAGTTGACCTTTCTAGTATCTTGGCTAAACCATGCGATACTTCAAGGACTCCTTCCCGAATTCATACATCCAACTACTGACCTCGTCTGGTTAGAATACTACTCCTTTCAGGACACGCGGAGTGACTACATGCCGACATCTCTTGTAAAACGCATAGTTTTGTGTTCTTAGACATGTTTTCCTTCATTTTATTTATCAGCCCAATTCTTTAGGGTTTAAGGCCTTGTACATTATTTACAGTTTTGCTACTAGGGTTTAAGACTTGTTATAAATAGCAACATTTGTACTAACATAAGGGAGCAAGAGACATATATGTAGATAGTGAAGAATATAAAGAGTGAAACTTTCCTCTTTTGAGTTAGGCCATAATTGAGTTAGTAGAGCTTGCGTTTGCTGGACTATTGAGTGTTGATTAGACTCTTTAATCTCTCTTGCGTTCTTATCAATCTTAACCCTAAGATTGTGGTAAACCCCTTCATTTGAACGAATTAGTGAGTTGCATCTAACCCTCATTTGAATCCCGAGCAACATTTAGTGTTCGTAAGTTATATCGAACTCTATTTCGAACTCAAACCCCTAATTGTGTTTGTGTCTTGGTGAGTTATATCCATTCACATTTACCATAAAAAAACCTTCATGTTCTTCATACTTATTTTTGAATAAAAAATAATACCCTTTTCTATTCATTTGAAATCCACTGCTGTTGATCCTTATCATCTTGGTATTAGAGCTTTGGGGAGATATGCATGCTAGTGTTCTTTAAAGTAGATTTGTGGTCCTAACATTTCTGTTAATCATTGTTCTATAGTGTAGTATGTTGTTCGTAGTAGTTGTAAGTAGCTACAGAAGCCGAGTAGTGGTTGTTTCTGGGTTACTGTAATTGTGTTTTGTTGTTTGTTTAATTTTTAAGAAAAAATTATTGTACGGACAAGAATGTTGGAGGATAGTATCAACAACACTGGTGATAGTCCTCGCAAAAGCTTGAGGTGATGTGTTGACAAATTAGAATACCAGATCTAAGATCTCATCGACTCTATTCAGGAGTTTACTGGGTTTGTCAAAGGCCACAGACATGATGGCTGAGAAGGAAGAAGGGATAGAACACCCATAAGTGAAAGTGGTTCCAGTGAGCTCGATAATGATAAGCGACAGTTAAGAAGAGTTGTTGAGTTGAGGAGAAGGGAAAACCATCCAGTACCAAGAAGGAGAAATGAAAGGAGTGTTGACTCCGAAACAAATCAAGAAGCTCGGAGAAGAGAGTCGAAGCTAAGAGGGAACATGGCCGAGTAAAGCTCCAATAAAAGTGGCCAAACCAATGTGAATTGACCAGCTCAAAATGCAAGGGATGAACCCCGAGCACTTGGCTGAGGACTTGACAATGTCAAGCTGAAACTGTTGACCCTCTATGGAAGTAGCCGACTTAAAGAATTCCTTGACTAGGTTCCCTAAGTCGAGAAGTGTTCGAGTACTACAAGTGTGATGATCAAGCAAAGGTTAAGTTGGCTTCATTATCCCTTATTGAATATGTGAGTCTTTTATAGGATAACCTAGTTGTTAAGCAAGATACCGAAGGAGAGGAGCTAATTAGAACTTAGAGGCTCATGAAATGATTGATGAACCAATGCTTCATGCCGACCTATTTCAAGCAAGAGATGGTCTATGCTTTCCAGCACCTGAGATATGATCGAAATATTGTTGAAGAGTATTTACTAGAGTTTGAGACCTTGATGACAAGATGTGAGATTGTCAAGTTATAAGATCGTACCATTGCCCAATTCTTGAGTGGACTCCAAGACGGCATTACTGACATAGTTGAATTACAACTGTTCGACTCTTTGGATGAGTTAATTAATTTGGCATTAAGAGTAGAAAGGCAGAGGAGAAGAAGGCATCAGAGGCTAAGTAGCCAACCTTAACAAGGCAGCCTTGAGCCTAAGAGGTATGCTGAGAGAAGGCAAGAAAAGAAGATAGAAAAAAGAGAGCCTAGCCGACCAACCCATATCGAGAAAAAGATTCTCGAGAAAGAGAAGTTACCCAATAATAAGACTCGAGAAGTGAAGTACTTCAAGTGCTTATGCTACGGACACATTGCATCCCAATGCCTGAATAAAGGGTCATGGTCTTGAAGGGTGAAGGGCCCAAAGCTCAAATCAAGAGTTAAAGTGACAAGAGCTCGGATGACCAATTGATAGAAGAAGATGTCTATCCCAAGGACCTCAATAAACTCCTAGCTACGGCCACATGAGCAGACCTGAAGGCCAATCCCGGACAAAGGAAAAATTTATTTCACATGTTGTGCCTAGTGAATGGGAAGACCTGTTCCCTGGTTATCGATGGAGGTAGCTATACCAACATTATTTCTACCGAATTAACAGAAAAGATAAAATTGTCGACCTACCCGCATCCCCGACCTTATGGATTAAAATGGTTTAACGAGGGCAGTATGAGGATAAGATCGACTTCGACATGGTACTTATGAATCCCGCGAATCTACTTCTTGGCTAACCACAGGAGTTTGATCGAAAAGTGATCCATGACGGATTACTCAACACTTACACTGTTCGGAAGGATGGGAAGACTTATCTCCTAACCCCGATGAGCATTGAGGAAATCTAAAGACACTCGGCCCCTACGGTAAAATAAAAAGGGAGAAGGAGCTTATTTGACATCCCGGTCTGTTTTTAACGCTTAACGTCGAGGACGACCTCCTTTCAAACCTGCGATAATGATGGGAATCAACCTTTAACCAAATCCAAGCCGAAGCCTATTAATGCTTACCAAGGCCGAGCTACAGCCAAAAGGATGAGAGGAAGGAAAATAAACACTCGGCATCAAGTCTGTCGTCAACCGAGTTGCTAAGAAACCACAAGGCCGAGTACTCAAGACTAAAGAACCATTCGACACAGCACCGAGAGACTCATGCCAACTGATTCTAGAGCTCGACAATTATGGGTCAACCTTTCTAGTGTTTCAGCCAAACCATGTGAGACTTTAGGGACTCCTTCCCAAACCCATACGTCCAACTGCTAATTTCGTCCGATTCGGATATTACTCCTTCCAAGACATGCCGAGTGACTGCATGCTGACTTCTCTTATAAAATACATAATGTTGTATTCATGTACATGTTTTCCTTCATTTTATTTATGAGCCCAATTCTTTAGGGTTTAAGGCCTTGTACATTATTTACAGTTTTCTTGCTAGGGTTTACGACTTGCTATAAATAGTAACATTTGTACTAACATAAGGGAGCAAGAGACATATGTATATATAGTGAAGAATATAGAGAGTGAAACTTTCCTCTTTTGAGTACAGTTGCCCTTGAGCTAATAGAGCTTGCGTTTGTCAAACTATTGAGTGTTGATTAGACTCTTTAATCTCTTCTGCATTCTTATCAATCTTGACCCCAAGATTATGGTGAACCCCTTTATTTGAATCGGTTAGTGAGTTACATCTAACTCTCATTTGAATCCCAAGCAACATTTAGTATTCGTGAGTTGTATCGAACTCTATTTCGAGCTTAAACCCCTAATTGTGTTTGTGTCTTAGTGAGTTATATCCATTCACATTCATCATTAAAAACCTTCTTATTCTTCGTACCCATTTTAAATCACAAATAATACCCATTTCTGTTCGTTCAAGATCCACTGCCGTTGATCCTTATCACTACCGAACTAAGATGCTTTATACATCGATAATTTATTTTTGCTAAGAAGTGGTCATACTATATAGAGTTCCTAAGTCCATCGTTTCAGATTGGGATATAAGGTTCTTAAGTTATTTTTAGAAGACACTATGGTGAAGACATGGTACTATGCTTTTATTCAATTCTAATAGGCATCCTTAAACCGATGGATAAATAAAGGTGATAAACTGAACTTTCGGTACATTACTCCAAGCTATTGTGGCAAAGAAACTTAGAGATTAGGACCTTTGTTTACTTGTTGTGGAATTCATATATAACCAAACGGTCCACAATACTATAAGAAAGACCCCATTTGAAGTTATTTATGACCTTAACCCAACCATTCCTCTTGACTTGGTAGGCACCCCAGCAACTCCCACAGAGAGTCAATCCAGAGTCGATAGAGCCCAAGAAATTCATAAGCTACAATAGCATGTGATGAGTAGATTGCCAAGTTTAATGAAAGGCAACATTACATTGATAATCGTATCTGTCAAGCTATCATTTTGAATCTAGGTGACCTAATGTAGATCTATCTCAGCCAAGAAAAGTTTCCACATTTGTGAAAGAATAAGTTGTCTCCTTAAGCCAATGAGCCTTCAAGGTATTGAAGAAGATCACCCACAATGCCTATCAAATAGAACCGCTTGAACACTATGATGTATCTTCAACCTTAAACGTATCCAACTTGATCCCTCACTATCTAATAGAAGAAGAAGGGAAACGAAGAGAGCCGGCCAATAGAAAACCTGCATATTTGAGGTTAAATCTCCCAGACTCTAGGAAGATGATAAGAATCATTACCTCGAACCTATTACTTGAAGCTAACTTAGAGGATTGCAAATTCTAACTTGACATATCCTTACTTGAGATCAATTAAGGGATGAAGATTTCCACTATGTCCAAGTCCAATTACAATTCCCTAGACCTGAATACAAGACTTTACTTATGGCAACGACTACAACAGACTTGTTCTAGAACAAGTTGATGGGACCTAGGATGCTTGATGACCCAACTTTACTACAAGCTTCCCAACTGCCAAGTAAGTCCACCGAGCCATTGTCTTCACCAACCATCAAGTCAGTTAATCTAACTTGGACCCTCTTATTCGCTGCTAGGCTGATCCAATTGGTTACTGAGCTTATATAAGGACCTAAGCTTCCTTGTCACTAAAGACTAGCTAAGCATGCAAACTATTATTTTTGTTAGAGCTTCTAACCGGGAAATGGCACATGTCTATGGTACATGATCCAATGATGATGACCTTGTGATAGATTCTTTATCCTATTGTCCATTTTATCCTTTTAGCTATATAGTAGGAATCTTAATGTAACTAACATTATAATTTACCCTTTTCAATCATTTTCTCTTTCTTGTAAATCCTAGTAAGTAAGTATAAAAGCTACTCCTATAATAAGCTACAACAAACTAAATGAATACATAGATATTACTTCTTGTTCTCGAAGAGTGTTCCTCTTGAGAAACCCTTACTCTTATCTAACTCCTGTAGCAAGAGTTAGTAGTGAATAACCTTAGTGAGTGTCTTATGCATCATATTAAGAGCTCATTTGGTTGTGTGAATCAATTAGTGTGTCATATCTACTCAATTACACTTGGTTTTTTGCTAGCTTTTCTTTCTTTTCATTTCCTTCTTGGTGCACTCTTGTGTGTTTAACCTCGAGATGCATCGATTTCATTTTGGTTTGGTGAGGTAGGCAAAGAGGAACCTTGATAAGAAGCATAAAATTTAGGAACTATTAAGTTAGCTCAAGTAAATGAGATCTTTACCTCACAATATTTCAAAGTATTATTTTCTAATACTTGGTGACTTTAGTATTTATTATTTATGATTCTATATATTGTTTTGTTTGGATTGTTTGAAAGTGATTGATCACCCTAAAAAATGAATTAATTGAAACTTGACTTAACTTGTAATCTAACATGCACAGCAACCAATTAAGGAAAACAGTTATGATTGTTGAGACTAATACAAACCTTCAATGAGGATAGCTAAATAAGTCCTTTCTTAACTTTTGGTCAAACCAAGTAATAGGAGAGGAGGTTGTCATAAGGTTAGGGATAGTGGTTCAAACGTAGTCTCGGTTTAGCCTTAATTCATAAGTATGTGGCATCAAACTCCTTAACTTAGACTAGAGTAAGCATAATTTCTCTAATTTCATGAAAAACTAGATAACGTCATTCGATGGCACTTACTTATTCATGTATTTGCATCTAACTAACTTGATTGGAAATCTTATTTGTTTTAGCTTAATACATACTTCTATCTCAATCTTACTTGATTAAAAGGTTAAGGTATACCTATCTAGGATTTAATAGGATAGCTCTCGAATCCAATATCTCTGGTCTTCAAAAATCCCTTTTTCAAAAATGATTTTTCTATAGGTTAGGTTAAAATCAATCTAATCAATTAGTTTTAAGTTAACAACTTTCCTGATTACGATTGAGTGCAACTCCAAAATTTTCAAAATTTATATTCTTTGATTTTTAGTTAAGGGATAGCACTAAATGGGTTGGAGTTTAATACTAATCAAAATAAGGAAAAGGAAAAACAAAAAAATGAAAAATCAGGCTTAACATTTATCATTCCTTAAGTAGATCCAAACTAAGTCACCAAACTTAAAGCTTTTGGCTCTTTTTCGTTTACTCCCTTATTGTTGGTACTTAGTTATAGATCTTAGTAATATGTTTTTACACTTTTAGGTGTAGCTTTTGAATCTCCTTAGCCTTGTCAACTCCATTGAGACTTCTTTTCTTTAAAGCTAATATGGATAGTATATCCAAGTGAACAGTCGGATTATATACCAATATATAACCTCAAATGTAGACTTACTAGTGGTACTATATGTAGGCTTATTGTAAGCCAACTCCACAATAAGTAAGCATAAGTCCCAATCAGTAAAGTTCTTACCAACTACAACTCTAAGCAAGATATCCAAAGTATAGTTGACAACCTTAGTTTGACCATCCATCAAGGATGGTACTAAACATAGGTTTGCTGTTAGTAAGTTGTACTTTAGGTATTTAGATTTAAGTAAAGAGCAAGGCTTTGGCCATCTGTAGACTTATGCCTTGGGTACTTAAGCACTCTTATTAACGATCATTAAAGTCTTTTTTTTTTTTTTTCCAAGAGGACTTAAGTGCAAATGTGCCTTAATTACCATATAGGTGGGTTCAGATTCTATTTCCCTTGCATAAGGAATTTAGTATCTCTATCTGAATGATGTTATAGTGAACATTGTGCAACCTTACTATCTCTTGCAAGGAGTTAGCAACATATAAAGTATTATCAGTTTTGTGATAAGGTAATTTATTGAAACAATTAATAGTGACCATGATCGAGTATTGTCCTCTTTCTATCCTAAGCAAGCTCAAGATAAGATCCATACTAATATCAATCCATGGCTGAGTCAATATGGGCAATGGCAAGTATTCCCCAAATGCTTCCTATAAAAAGGCCCATCACTCACCTTAAAATTCTCTAATGGTAGTTTTGAGAATTCTCACACAATGGACATCCTATATGCATTAATAGCCTTAGTTTAACTTGAGCATTCTTCTCATCATTACTTAGGTAGAACTAAGCTCTTATCTCAATTTAAACTCCTCTTATGTTTTGATTATTGTCCATTAAACCATCTCCTCTACCATAATGTCTAGCAACATAGGATTCACTTACTATTAGCTCTAAGGAAAGTTCTTAATTTGCTTTACATTCCTAGACCTACTAAAGTTCTTAGGTTTTAGCAAATCTACTCTTGTTGACCCATACTCAACCTCCCCATACTGTTAGACCTAGATTCTTAAATCCTTTACCCCTTCCTTAAGGAAACCATAATCCCTAGGATTCTACCTCTACAAATCAATTGTATATCAATTTAAGGCTTTTAGCATCACCTTTGGGAGCTTCTCCTTGAACTTGTTAAAAGCATCCTCTACAACTTAAATAATATGTTAACCATAGCTAGCTCCATGATGGCTAGCTTAGCCTTTACCAATGTTTAGCTCCTCTAGGACTTTCCTTGAACGGCTAAATCATTGGCTATGATACCACTTATCATGTGTGACTTGCTCTTAGACCCAACACGTGCTGCATTTTGACCCTCTTGACATTCTATAGAGAGGCTAAGTTAGCCTTCCTATTAAACAAAAAAACAATATGCACACTAAAGGAGAAAGTATAAGAGAAGCTTTACAACATTATGAATATTAAGTGTTTTAGATAATCTAAAAATGGGGAGAGAACCCCTTGCATATAAGAGACCTCTACAAATGGACTACCAAATCATCCTGATGTAACAACTATTATACAAACCTAGCAAATGTACTCCAACTAAGTTTACTTATGAAAAGCTTTCCTATTAAACACAAAAACAATATGCACACTAAAAGAGAAAGTCTAAGAGAAGGTCTACAACATTATGAATAGTAAGTGTTTTAGATAATCTAAAAATGGGGAGAGAACCCCTTGCATAAAAGAGACCTGCACAAATGGACTACCAGATTGTCCTGATGAAATAGCTATTATACAAACCTAGCAAATGTACTCCAACTAAGTTTGCTTATGAAAATTCAATACATTCAAATAATTTTAGAACATACAAGGACATTAGGGGAGGCCTCGTTGTACAAATACAAAAATGAAACTTAAGATTGGGAACAAAAACATATGTTTGTGCTCGTACTTGTGTCTCATAAACATATAAAACACGAAAAAAAAAAAAGAACCCTTATTTTTGTTAGCCAAGACTTCTACGAGATATCAGATCCAACATCAGGGATTGATCATGCCTTCTAAACGCGCCAAAAGGAGTAAGTGCATGCTTTTGCACTATTGGATAAAGGGAGGCAAATAAGGGAAGGGTGAAGAGGAATTAATGGGTTTGTGGGTTGAAAATAGAGCTCAACAGAATAATTTTCTCCAAATCTAAAGAAAATAATTCATTAAATGCCCTAAAAATATAAAAACTTTTGTAGTATTTCAATAAAAAAACAAAAATTATATAATGACCTTTCATTCTGGGCCATTGATTTCTTATTTTAACTAGAAACCCTTAATTCTTTTCTCTACTCTCTTTGCCCCCATTTCCCAAATTTTGTCTCTCGTAATTCTTTCTTAGTTGTCTTCTTCCAAGGACATAGTGTACAGGAAAGAGAGATGAAATCCACGTTTTTACTTGGAGGGTTACTTTTTCATATCATACTTATGCTCAATTGCAGCGACCCAGCTGCCAAAATCCATGTTTTAAGAATCGTCAATTCCTGATGCTAGTACCAGCGGAAACAAAAATGTAATACCTCACGCGTACAACTCATAGAAATCTAATTCTCCAACTGTTCTTCTCCTTTATTGACTCGTTCTCATCATTGCATATGAAGCCTCAAAGTGTGAATAGATACTGCGGACCAATATCTAGTCAAAACACTTGAGCGAGCCAATGAAGTTACGTTTGCAGATCTAGTTTAAAAGTAGCAGCCTAAAACTTGGATTGCTAATCGAAAATTACATGTTTGTCTTCGTGTATACACTATGATACTGTACAATCCTTCAACATCACATCCAATGTTTAGAAGAGGCCACACAAGCGTGGTCTAGAACAGAACTGCCTTCCATTTGCCTTCACCATAGCCATCACCCCCGCAGCCACTCCTGCCCACAGCACAGAACTCAGGAACTGCTGCGCATTCCGGCCAGCTGTATAACAATAAGAACGAGTACACTATTATCGAGAGCATTTATACAGAAAAATTTTGACAATCGTTATTCAAACAAAGGAAGACGCTAGAGATAGAATCTCTGGAAACATCAAGAGATTGTCCTACATGGCCTAATATATTTCATGGGTTGTCTCTTTGTACAACTTCTCAAGAATATACTCAGCTTGAACTTCCTCTCCATTAGGCACGCTAATCTTAAAAAATCTAAGTTCCAAGTTATTAAACCAAAAGGCTTCTCAATGTCTATTAATTTTATTGCTTCTTATTTGGGGAATATAGTAACCATACCCATCATACCTTGTTGAACTGTAACAGATGTCAAGGTCAAGCCTCCCAGAAGCAGTGCAGAAGCTATAGGCATGTACTGCAACGGAAAAAGGATTTTTCCATGAACACAAACATTAGGTATTACTTCATTTTAAACGCATTTATAGTAGTAATAGTTCCAACTCTTAGAAATCAGTGTCCAAGTCAACTTAAGTTAAACGTTTGAAAGTGAGCAACCAGAACAATATAGAAGCTTAAATTGTAGGAACTTCACACTTAGAACCTAAAATCGACCTCAACAATATTCACTTAAGATGAAGAAATCAAAACGTTGCATCAGCCAAGAGCAAAAGAAAAGGTATAATTGCCCTTTCAAGTTTGAAGTTCAACCACTGCATACCCTTGTATTCTGAATGTAAGAATTACCATAAGGAGCAGCGCAATATTAACAATATACCATAAACAGCTAGTAGTCATAATTGAAACTGTTGGAACATTATAGTGCAAGTATAACAAGGACACAAAATTTATAAACTACTGCTTATCATCAACTCAATAGGTTTAGCAAAAAATTATTTGCTCAAAAAAATGTGTAGATATTCTGAAAATGCACTCAAGTTGCTTGGTTGACAATTGATTGGAAGTTACTGTAATTAAGAATTGACACATTTGTGGACTAACTTTTTTTGTAACTAATTCCCTTCATACGGGCCCTCCCCTCCATTTTTTGGGTAATTAGTTGGTGGTCAAGATGACAATTGATCACCAAGCTACGATAATATAAACTGGTGAAAAAGGTTTGAGATGATCAATACGTACTTCATAATTTATTTGTATGAGGATACAAGATTATCAAAAGTGAAAGGCACTAGCACCACCATTGTTAGTTAAAGTTTGCCGCTATACTTCGCTTAACAAGTGAATGGACACTAATGTTAAATGTTTTCATATCACGTTTGATACAAAAGAAATTGTTTAGAATAGAATGAATTGTAATGAAAAGAAATGTAGTAAAATGGAATGGAATGGAATCAGGGTTGAAATGATAAATCTTATCTTCTGTTTAGAAATGTTCACGGAATGCATATGTAATAATATTTGTTAAAAATACCTTTAATTATTAAATATTATAATTAGATTGAAGTTTAACTAAGTAATTTTCAATTAATAATAATTAATAAAGGTAGAATGAAATCGTAATTTCACCCTCTCAAAGTAGAAACGAATTCCCTAATGTTGAATGTTTTTATGTCACGTTTGATATAAAGGAAATAGTTTGAAATAGAATGGATTGTGGTGGAAAGAAATGTAGTAAAATGGAATAGAATGGAATTTGAACTAGAATGATAAATCCTATCTTTTATTTAGAAATTTTCACAAAAGAAAATGAAATAAAACGCATATGTAATGATATTCGTAAAAAATATCCTTAATTATTAAATATTATAATTAAATTGAAGTTTAACTAATTAATTTTTAATTACTGATAATTAATAAAAGTAGAATAAAATCACAATTCCAACCTCTTAAAGTAGAAACAAATTCCCAATCGGATTTACCGACTTAAAAAATTGTGATTCCACTTTCTAAAAATACTTTCAAATATATAAAGGTGAACAAGACCCAGGATTGCAATTCCATTCTAAGTCCATTCCTCTGTACGAAATGTGACACAAGTCCTCTTTGAGCACAATCTTAAGTCATTGCAGCGGCCAAAACACAATATAATTTGAAGCATCAGTCAAGACATCCAAGAGATGTACAATTCCAGTAAAATAAGAAAAATCAATAAAGTGAAACTTTCACATGAATTGTACCTCATTTATTTACAAGCTTAGTTCAGAGGAAAAAAGACTGAATCTAGATTTGCAGACGAGGAAAGCAATGAAAACTTTTCAACAAGATCAAGTTACTTCCAACAAATGACATGTCTAAGGGGATATATATACCAGAAAGTCGGAATCCCTTGCAAATACACCTATGATTTAAGGTGTTCTTGATTTACTTGAAGCAATGGTTGTATATGAATGTTGGGTTAAAAAGATGGAATTTTGGATAGAATATGACTAGCAAGGATAAGTAGACATGACACACCAATATTTGAAACAGTCCAGGCTCAACATTCCCAGTTTCCAAAGTTGGTAAGAACCAAGATTCGATTACCACACTATTGTGCTTTAGCAAGAGTGATAAGATCAAGTAATTACAAATGCAGCAAAATATAGGTAAAAGTATATCCTGGCCTTCAAAAGATCATCTCAAACCTAATACAAAATTTCCTATGCGTAGGAGACAGAAAAGGTAACCTTAGCGATAAGGGTTCAGTTGGCAAATCATGCTACGCTTGCTCAAATGGGTAAGTGCTTTATGGCATTTTGGAGCATTCTCTCATACTACAAGCAAAGGTGGAGATTTTTTAAGTGTGGCTTGATTCCTCATGTCCTATATGAAACTTTAACATTGATACTAAAACTTGATATATAATGGATTTTTTATGTTCCCATATTGATTTTGTACATCAAACATACATAGGTTAACCAGCCTTTAGATAGGTGTGTTTGCAGACCTGGCAACCAACTAAGATGATCGGTGGTTGACTGTCAAAAACCAGAAGACTAGGCGATTAAATGCACATCATGGGTAGTCAACCATTGACTAACCTTTGATCTCAACTGTTGGCTTTCTTTTTTACCCTAAAAGTTTCCTTATATGTCGTTTTTTGCCCCTTGCTCCAATGAAGATGTATAACTATGGCATTTAAAGTTTTACTATTGTAACACATCACATTGCTTGTATCATGTCTCGTGAAATACTAATAATTAGAATTGTGATATTTGTGTGAGGATATGTAAGTTGTTTGAGAGAATCTTATAATTCTCCAGTATTTTTCTCTTTTCTTTGTGATAGGGGATTGGCCATGCTTTTACCAGTGATTTTTTCCCAGCCTTGGGGCTTTCCACATAAATTATTGTAGATTATCTTCTCCAGTATCTCATTTACTTGTTATTGTTTGTTATTCAATTTGCCCATGCATTTCCATCCCAACAAGGCATGTTATTTATGCATTTCAATTCAGTCATAAATCCTTTAGAAGTGTTAATTTAGTCATAAACTTTTCTTGAAAATTATTAGTCTTGGTCCATCTTCCTACACAGCCTAAAACCTATCATGTCCATGAAATGCCACAACTTAAAATTAATTTGACACTTCTGAAAAGTTAAGGAATAAATCAAGAAAGGTGCAAGTAGCTACTTCCTGTCAATCATGCCAATGTCAAAAAAGGGCATCCAATCCATTAAAATTGAAATGTCAATGCCGGTTGGATGAGGGTCTTATGACTTACAGAAACCGTTTCAAATCCATTAAGCTGGAATGGAGAAGGACCATGTCTGTTAACAGAGTAGCGGCCACTGACAAGGTCTATAGCATCCTGAGGAAGCAAAAATGGAAATCTTTCATGTGGAGCTTAAAATCAAGTACTTTTATGCTGCTCAACTTGACCAGCAATAAAAGAATGAAAGATAGAAAGAGATAAAATGAGAGTGAAAAGTAACTTTCCTGGCGGATTCCATCTTGAAAATTATTTAGGTAATATCTAGAAAGAGCACTCATCCCATCCTTAATTATTCCTCCAAGAGTCTGTTTTCCATATCTGTTAACAGGAGAATCACATGGTACTATTAATTTTTTTTTAAAAAAAAAAAAAACACAGAAACATAAAGTCTTTTCTTCTTGCATCACTGAAGGGAAATAGTCTTGACCTAACTAAGTCCCCTTTAAGAGCGTGAGTACCAGCATATTCAAGGCTTATCTCATCACCCTGCTCTGCCCACACTAAAACAGATCAACGCAATTACATGGCTGAGAATGATCCTTTGATGTCATTTCACTAAAACATTTCAATTCAAAGCAACAGAAAGTAGAATTGCATACAGGTCCTAAATTTTCCATAATCTTCATCAAACATAGAAATGCCTTCTGCTGGTGCAAGCACTTCCATCTGGCATAGCTGCTCATCTAGAGATTTCTGAGCTAAAAAACTCTGCATGAACGAGATTATTTCGATTAAAAAATCTAAACATTCTGGCATTTACTACCTATTGCTCAAAAGGACAGAGTCGTGGTGCTAGTGAAGAAAAAGCACAATAATATCTTACTTCATTAGTTAATCCACCTTACATCTCTACAAGATAATACATATTGAGAAGTTTCCTACCCTTATTGGCCAATTCCTCACTATTATGACTAATATCACAACTGTCTTATCTAAAGGTTATACTTGTAGATATAGCGTCGATTATTATAGGTTGACTAATGATGCAAGGATTTGAACCCAAGACTTCCTGCTTTAATACAATGCTACGAGCAATACCATAAGCATTTTACTAAAAAGTTTAAGCTCATAGATATGGCGTGAATTATTATATTTACTATATAACACTCACAACTATATACATCAAAGAAATAATTCTAGAAACCTTATCGGAACTTTGGTGAAATATTCCGTCATTTACATTTCATTTGGCTAATTCAATATTCTACCATTGCCACTTTCTTGATAGAAGAACCAGAAATGTTTGACATACGTGGCTAAGTAAGAAAGAATATATTTCGGCCAAAGAGAAGAAGAAACAATATATTTTCAAACCTGGGTGACATTAGTCCGATCAAGGCAATCAATACAGTTGGATCTAATAATTCCTTTCTGCTCCTCCAGTATATTTCCCTCTACATCTATCAGGAAGTATCTGCTCAGCTGGAACAGTTATAATTAAAAACCAGTATTATCAACAGCCAGCATCCCTGGACTGCATTATATTTACACATGAAAGTAAATCCAGTTTGTTATTTATTACCCTTGCTTGCAGAAATCTTCAGAAATATCGTTGTAGAGAACTTCTAGGTTCTCAAAGTTTGAATTTCCACAGACATGATGAAAGTCAAAAGACACATACCTGAGGAAAATAAATACAAATTAGCCATGAAATTCAATAATTTCTGGTCAATTACATTGGATTAAAGGCATAAAAAAATCAACATCAATGTCTGAAGAACATAAAAGAGATACTGATGCCACTAACAACATTAACCAGAGGCATGAAAAAGTTATAAAAGCAGAAAGCCAAATAGAATTAGCATGGTGCAATATATGTTTCTATGAAAACCATGAAAAAGAAATCGATCAGATCCTTAAAATGACTTCCACTAGCAACATAATAAGTTGAACAAAGTACTAAAATTGGTAGCTAAAAGAAAAACAATAGCCAAGTCAACGATCAAATCTCTAGTAAGCATGCACAGAATAGATATGTTTCAGGTGTTCCCTTTTTTTTTTTTCCTTTTATCATTCCATCATGCAATAGTTTCCTTTTTGTAATAGAATAACAACGACGTTCAAACTAACAAATGTTAAAGAGTTACTTTACAAATGGAAAGTAAGAAGCATAAACCTATTTTAATATCTTGTGCATGCGAAATTGATGCAACTTTAAAGAATGGGCAAACCGTCTTACATGACAGCATGATAATCCATTTATAAAAATAAAGGAGAGAATGTCACCTCACATTTGGCAGCTTTTCCATTTCAGATGCAAATGCAGCACTTAGTTGTCCTTCATCACCATGCTACAGGAGAAAAAGTAATAAAAACAACGGGTCAATTACATAATAAAGTAGGGCAGGTCTTTCATGCAAAATCACAATATAAGTTGGCCACGACCATTAATAAGGAAAAAATATCTTGAACAAAAGATTAAAGGTAACAAATTGCAGATTGATAGTTGCTTGACAAGAAAGCCAATAGCCTTGTTTTTCCCTTGACAATGGAATGGATACTAACATCTAAAAATGTCAAACCCGTTAGTTCGTAGGCTAGCTGTTATGACTACATAAAGGAAACAGCATAGAGCCATTAACAAAAGGATCGGTTTCCGCTAAATGTTTAGTGACTTTTTTGTGAGGAAGGCAGAATGAAAAATTGGTTACTTACTTTATCGGTAAGGTCTACAACAATTGTTTCCCCATATCTTTGTTCAAGATCACGAAAATGGTGTTCCACAACTTTTGACTGAGAAAACACAATGTAAGATGATACTACCAGAACAACTCAATGGGTTGTGCTATAAAAAATGAATATAGTTACATCCCAGAGCAGAACATACTGTTTCCTCATGATGTATGATTTTTAATTGTGGCTTGTAACTCAAATCAACAATCTGCTCCCAGAGAAGTGGAATGGAACCTCGGATCTGAGAAAAAATACATAAAATAGTTTATAATTGAAGAATGTTCATTAAAGTAGAAAAAGAAGATTATAATGACAATGATGCCTTCTCCAAGAGGTGGGTCAAAGCCAAAACTTCAATTACATACATGGATAGTGTTTATTCAAGATAATTGTCAAATCCATTCCCAAGGAAAGCAACAAAAGAAGAAACAATTGAAGGCTGAACCAAATTCAACATTACAACAGTAAGCTTCTCACCAGGCAACTGCAGGGTAAGAAAAATATAATTATCACCTTGTATATGTTTGGTCTCTCAGGTCTTTCTTTTTCTGATTTTTTTTTTTTTTTTAAATTTTCCTGTCACATGGTGCTGCAGATTCAGACATCAATTTAGAGCTTATCTAGAATGAAGCTTAATCAAGCAGCAATCATTTAATTAGAAGAAGGATTACTCATGTTAAATCTTGAAAACCAAGGTCAGAAAGTGCATATGCAATCTGAAAATATGAAAGAATGTAATCATGAAAATCTGCAATGATCGGTAAATCAAACATTAGGCAAATGTGAACAGGACAACAGATAATAAGCTTGGTGCAAACATTATTATATTCTTTGACAAGCCCATAGAAACAGAAATGGCACAACCTGCAATAAGGAAGACTTGTAACCTTCAACCTCCAAAATCTGTTCAGTTTCAATAAAATTAGCAGTATCTCCTTCAAGATTAGCTCCTCTTCTCCACATTCTCGTTCCTGGCACTCATTATGAAGTATCATAATATATTTAGCTGTGTCGCTATGCCAAGACAAAAGCAGCACAGAAGCAAGGAATACAACCTAATCGACGTGTACATCTCCTGGAAACTAATGTGATCATACTGGATGAACCCTTTAGCTTGATTTGTGTGGCTTGAAAACGTGAAATCTTAGTTAAAGAAAACATAATGCTCTATTGAAGAACAAATCAAAACATAAATGACATGCATGTGCAGCAGATTTAGAGAGAAGGATGGTCCCCAAGATGGAATTGTAAATTCTTAAAGGAAAAAAAAAATGTTCAGTAGTATGTTTCCTGAGCATATTTTGTTAGATCATTTTGATGCAAATTTCACTGCGAGTACAATGTAATGCCATTGTCAACAGCATGAAACAGTTCACCTCATATTGCATCCCACTACTCATGCTCCTAATAATAATATAATACTCTATTGAATAACAAATCAAAATACTGAGCACAGCATATCAACCATCCCAATAGTTTGACTCTCCCCAAATGATCCCAAGCGCCAAAGCTCAGCAATAAAAAAGAAAAAGCCTGTCCACTTCCTCAAACAATGCCATGCACAACTGGCAATCAAAAATAAAAAGCCCATCCAACCCTCCAAACTATGCCATACACCAAAACCAGCAACAAAAATAAAAATGCAGCCAAAGACAGTAAGAAGTTAGTGCTTAAAGTAAGAAGGATATTTCCCTGTAGTAGTGGGATAATGAACCTATCAAGCTGCATTAGAAAAATAAACATCAATTAGTGCAACTAATTTACCGAAATAGGATAATTCAAAGTGACTCGCTTTTTCCTTCTGGATATAACTTCCAGAAGCAATGAGTGATTTAGTTTTGCAACCAAAGTAATTGTTTAAATTGATAAAGAGAGATGACTTACCTTTTGCTCAATGAGCTCCTCCAAAAGATTTTTGTTCCAAACATATCTAGGGTCTGCCTGAAAATTAGATATATGATGATAACTCTAACTTAACCTCAAGACAAAAGTCTTTGTGAGAATGAGAAAATGCGTATGCATAAAGTGAAAGATATAATATGATGGTTAACAAAAATATCTATTATCCAAACCATTTGTAAGTTATGTAAAAGTAAAATGATTTTCTTTAAGCAGAGAAGGTGGAGCATCAATTTTTATTAGGACAGGCCTCTTTACAGGTCATCAATATAGTACCTTTCTCATCATTCTATGATTACCAAGGACATAACCTAACATTAAAAACACTAAATAATAACCCAACTCCCTAATGAAAATAGCATGCAACCCATCAACTTCATAAGGATTTGATTCCATGGATACATGCCAAATCATATAAACATTAAAACTCCTATTTATATGCTTAAATATCAACCTTAGATTTCCTGAAACAATGTCAACTAACCTGCTTCCAAGTTGGTTTCATTGTCCAACCATCGGCTAGCTTAAATCTTCTCTGCAAACTAGTGAACAAGGGGACCACGTTTTCAATGCATAGATCACTATTAGAATATCAATGATCACAAAATTTGAAAATTGCTGAAAAATATGATATGGTAAGTATTTACTTCAATGTAATATCTGTCTCATAGGAATAGTACAATCCTGGAGTTGATTCTACTGTTTTCAGTAGTGTCATGAAATAAGTCTCATCCCGTTTCTGCAAGAAAGAAATATTGGTTGAAATAGTAGAAGAGTAAGATCAAAATATTTTAAAAAAATTCCGGGGAAAGAAAAATCTACATGGCCCTACTTCTTGATCAGTTGAAAGCTTGAGTGCCTCATTGCAGCAGAGAAATTTCATAGATGTTACCCGATAAACCGGGAAACCAAGAAAGCATCCAACTTCCTTCCTGGAAGTTATTACAAGCATGTATGTTCCTGCATTTCAAATATGTAACAGTAAAATCTTGAACCTATTCAATGATAGAAACAAATAGAAATTTTGTATCTATCAGTATATCTTCACGAGCCAAAATAAGGCAAAAAAAGACATTGGATTCAGCATTTAATAATCTTTGTGGGGGCTGGGGGGAATCAGCATTTAATAAAGTCAATTAGTAGGAAGATAAAGTGCATATTCCTTAATGCTATGTTTTCCATTTCTCCAGCAAAAGAAGTTAATAACAGAAAACAGAACCAACGTATGTCCAAATAATGAGGGCCATCATATGGAAATCTTACAGGAAAACGAAGAGTAAACCATAAACAAATACAAAGCGGTTGTCCCGTAAGGAACACAAAATCTCAAGATAGATCAATACCGGCAAGCAATCTGATTGTCCCTCCAACTCCATAAATGGTGGAGGTCTTTGATGGAGCCGCCGAGCAACTAGCCTCTGCAATCCAAAACAGTATGTCAGACCCTATCACAAGCTACAACATATTATCAACCAACAAATCAATTTTATTTGCAGCTATTCAACCAGTACCAAATTTCACTGCAGATAATCTTCAATTTTACAAATTGAAAAACCACTTGTGGCATTTATCGAAACTCTGGCTATACAAGAAGAGGGCATAATGCTTCATCAAATAAAAAGGGAATTCTCTCTTCAAGCTACGTTTATTCCGAGAAATGAAATAAAGAAAGGGATAAAAAATCTGTCACCGTCAAGTAAATCGATGTTTCCATCACGGCGACTAATGGAGAAGCCTTCGTCTAGGGATTGCTTCGATCGGATGACATACTTATCTGGAAATTCCTGCAGTTCCAGCTCTTCGAATAACTTGAATCCACTAGAAGAAGATGATGATGATTGAATTTCCATTTTTAAGAATGAAAAGCCTACTCGAGCTACGAGGAGATCGAGTTGTTATATGATGATGAATTTGAATGTCAATATGATCCAAGTTATGGATTTGGACTTGGAATTTTGAAGAAAGTCATTAAGTGTAAGAAGTTTGACAAGAAGTTAGTTTCCGCGGATAAGATAACTGATTCTCATAATTTTCTGCAGGTAGTAGGGTACGGCGGAAAGAACCTATTTGCTTTACTTAACCAATTTAATTCCGTAAACGTCCTCGAAATGTCGTAGCATAAGCGTTTGGACAAACGAGACAGGCGGAGGAAAGACCCAATCATACTTGTTCCGATTATTGGCCCCTCTTGAACAGGACACGTAACGTATCCATTCACCCAATGAGAAAGTTAAAAATAGGTAAATTATTAGGCCAAATAGGTTTCGAGTTATTGTTACAATCCTACCATTAAAGTGCGAAATCTATTTTGGCATGCCCGTTTATAAAATTTAATTTAGTTAGTTCTATATGGTAAAATAAACATCTTAAAGGGATAATTATCTTAAAAAATTTCTATGTTCTAATTATCATAACAGATGAAACCTAATCTCTTTATTTAACCATTTTTTATTATCTTAATATGATAAATAATATCATGATGATCTCTTTTCATATATTTTCAAGTACATGATTTCATTAGTAATAACATTAAAGAAAATAAAAAACTTTTACTATTATACTTATATACCGGTATACCTATTTTTAATAATATATTCTCTTAAGTGTATAACACATAAAAGTAGTGAGATCATACAACTCCGTATAATGTCATTGCTCTCATATATCACATCTTAATAGAGGGTGTTGTTAAAATTAATCGATAGTCTATTTATCAATTTCTCTCTATAAATAATTACTAGTAGATGCTGCACTTCTAATACTCATATAGTTACATCTTTTATTATATGCAAAAATAAGGATTGCAAAGATGGAGAAAAGCTTCCCAATTATAAAAATTATTGAAAAATTTTAACAACACAACCCTGCATATATATTTTTGTTCCTTAAAGAAGTGAAGGACAATAATGCTAATAATAGTCTGTTTGTTCTATCGTGGAACTTGTGATATAAGCTTATATTTTTTTACGTACTCATAAAATGTCTATAACATCTAGCCCAATCTCTTTAATGCATTTTTGCATTTTTCAAGCTTGGAGTTATGTAAAGCTTAATGGTTGAGATAACATTTCCCTTTAATGCTTCAGAGTGTGAAAATAATTCATAAATCATCATAAAAACTATATTATGAATGAAAAGCTTGTTAAAATTGACCATGCAAATAGTAATAAGATAATCAAACATTCACCTCATAAGTGGGAAAAGAAAGAAATTTGTATTCTCGTTATAATATAAAAAATGATGAGAAATGCTTGATGTGCTAATGGATGAATTCAAGATTATGTGTAAAGTCATTATGGCCTTGTCTTAAGTGATCTAATTTTACATGTTAATCCTCATGTGTGTTTACTAGTGGTATAGTCAATAGTCATGCATTGGTCTAAGTATCATGACTCAAGAAATGATATACCTTTCATTTGCTTCTAAAAAACATTTGCCAATTAATAGTCTCTATTTGATGATTATAGCAACTAACAACAATATGTTATCTCAAAATGGCCCTCATCCATAACTTTCCATTGTTTTTGTTTCTCTAAGTTGCATGTCGAAGGCTAACCCATAAATCATGATCCTTGAAAAGTACTTTGTTTTAAGTTTTCTCTTAAGTAGCATATTATTTTTGCTTTTGATCGCCATCTTAACATCAAATTATGTGCTTAATATGACACCTGCAAAGGTATAAATAAAGGTAAATCCATAACAGAACAAATCACCCTAACAATAGTTAAGAAGGCTCAACCACTTACATCATAGTAACTCATATAAAGGTACTCATAGACCTTGTCTACATTCGTGCCTAAGGTTGTTGTCTCCACATTCTACGTACCCCCCAAAAGTATTACCCTTGATAACAATTCAACATACAATGCCTCATTACCAAAAACAACGTCCTCATCACCAAGATCCTAATCAAAGACAAACATAAGGTCCTTTTTTAGCTAAAGAGGGGGAAGGAGGTTGCTTAAATTCATATTCCTCTTCTTTTCCTTATTTAGTTCTCTTCTCTCCCTTCCCCCATCATGCTTCTTGTAATGTTCCCTCTCTTCATTGAAGTCCTAGAAGATACGACCTCTAGATGAAGCTTGAATAGGAACTTAGTCATTTAGGATTTCACTGACTTCAACTTAAGTAAATGAGGAAGTTTCTCCAATACAAGCTACCTTACAAAACTTTATTTTCCTGGATTTAAGGGATCTTTTTTATCCCTCAACCTTCAACGTAACAAGGGATAGCCCCATAAGTAACTCGTTCTCCTACTATATTCTCTTTTAGTAAAACTCGAAGAGGCAGCTAAGCATTACCTTTGCCATTACCATCTTTCCTCATGGCCAGCCTCTACCTAAGCTCCTTAGTACTTATTATCTTCAAAGCCATCTTTGTAGAAACATAAGCTATGGTTAACTTACAGCATCAGAAGGGGCAGACAAACATGCCATGTCAAGTATAGGTCTCCAAAACAACTTACCTTATAACAAGAATGATAGGCCACTCTCCTTTTTGGTATGTTCCCTTTGATATAACAATAAGCATCAAATATATACATCTTATCTCCTCTCTTACCTTAGTGTTGCCTAACTTTATTACCTTCAAAGTCAAAGACCATATGTGATAGGGATAAACTACCCAAACCTATGACCAAAAGCTGAGATAGAGGACTACAAGGCCTTACCTAACAGATCTTAGCTTGAGAACCATTAAGAGATGAAGAGTCCCTTCATAATTGAGGCTTACTACTGTTAAGCCTGAATTTATTGGTTTTGTTTTCTTTAATTCAATCAATATTGAATATACCTATTTAATATTAACCCTCGACTAACAATTAAGGTTGATTTTTCTTGAAAAATAGAAAATTTTAAAGTTGTTACTAGATCGGAGTTGGGAAAGAGTTAGGTTATAATTAATTTGGTAGATTAATCTTAACCTAACTACTAGTTAACGAAAAAAAAATCATTTTTCTAAAAAAAAAATTTGAAAAATCAAAGAATTTGAGTCTGAAGGCTAACTTATCAAACTCTGAACAAGTACCATTTTAACCTTTTGAAATTAATTTTATTTTTTCAAAATTCCCTTTAAAATTGAAAAAATAACTCTAATTTAGAAGTAAAGAAATGGTAAATTTTTATTGACAAAAGGACTCGATAATTTAAGCTTTTTTACAAAGGAAAAATAAAAAAAAAATTCCCTATTTTAAATCTCCCTGTAGTTGCCTATGTATCTTGTAGTAAGGACTAGATTTTCTTAATTTGTTTTCATAAAACTTTAGTCTATCGGTTGGTTTTAATTTCTAGAAATAGTTTGTAGGTTACATTTTTATCCATTTAATTTTATTAAGAAAAATTCTTTTAAAAAATGGACCGTAATTTTAGGTATTTATTTCTTTTGGAAAGAAAATCTAAAAGAAACCCTAATTTTAGAAAAAAGTTTACTTAACTTTTCATTGTTTATTATTATTACTTTTTTGGAAAATGGATTTTTTTTTTTGTAAGTGTAAAAGAAATGCCTTTTTGTTATTATTTATTTATGCACTTACTTTATCATTTTTCTTTTCTATTTTTTGAAAATTATAAAATTTTTGAAAAGAAGGTAAAAAGGGGGAAAATTATTTATTTTTTATTTTTTTCTTCTTTTTTTTCATTTTTTCATGATAGAGTAAATTAAGAAAAAGAAAGAAAAAAAAAAGATAAAACAAAGGAAAAAAAGAAGGGGGGATTGAATCAAGTATAGTCGCGGGTCAATTTAAGAGCTAATTTGGGTACTGTTGGTAGATCTGAATCGAAGCTCCATCGGGTTTGGGTTGAATGCCAAAGACAACAATCGTAGTGGCTTTGCATAGTAGGTTTAGCTAGCAAATCGAGTTGGAAAACACGTTTTTATGTGTTTATAATTGGAAATAAGAGGCGTAGCATAAGTGTTACCTCGTTTAGTGGCTGTTTTGGTGGTGGATGAGATTGGCGAACAGTTAGTTATGGCAGGTGTTACTAGTGGCGATTGTTAAAGCTTAGGAGAGGGTTGGATCTTAGGTTTTGGAATCTTACGAGCTTAGCCTTGGATTAGTTTCGGCTAAACAGGAATGGTGGTGCTTACAGTTTAGTTGGTGGTGCCACTTAGAGACCATGATGATGAAAGACAAAGATAGCATTAGCGAGCTTAGGACCTAAGGATGCTTACACGAGTAGTAACTGTAAACCCTATGAATTTCCTAGATGGAGGTTAGAAGTTAATAAGATTTTCCAAAAGATACCCTTAGTGTTAGCAAGATAACTAATCTTGAACTTGTGAGACTACTCTAAAAAACCTGAACTTAAACTCTTAAAACCCTAAATGGCAGTCTTAGCCCTAGTTTGACCCTTACATTCAAAGCCTTAAAATTCTATAAATAAATACCAATAACTAATGTTAATTCCGAAGGTCAATCTAATCTAACAAAACTAACCCTAAACCCAAATGGGAAAGAGATCGATGGTCGAAGCCCAAGAAAGCTCCCTAAAATCAATAAAGAAAGCTAAGGCAAAAATGAATATTGATATAGATAATCTTAACAATGAATTCAAAACCTTAAAACAAATACTATAGCCTTTTAATGAACCTTCGAACACTAAAATCATAATTGAAACCCTAATATGTGTGAGCCTTTAAATTGTAAAACCCTAATCCAACTATTGTACTCTAATTAAATAGTAAAACTATTCATTAGTCAGAGACTAATCACTTAATTGCTCTAAAACCCTAATTTAGCCTCTAAAACGTACTTGAATAGCAATAATTGTCTTAATTCCTTAAACTAATTAGACAAAATGACCTAATGGGCTTAACTAACTTCATTTGACACACTAAGCCCTAAAATGTGCCTAATTTGTGTCAAGTATACTAGTAATTAAGATTAAGAAATTTAATTACACGTTAAACTGCTAATCGGGTAATATATCATAGTTAACTGCAAATCACGAATGATTAATCATATGAAACCAAAGTAATTATATGAAAATATCTTCTCAAGAATGCAAACGTTAAACTTAAGGAAACAATATGAACCTTATAAACTTTCGAATCCAAACTCGGAGTCAGATACATGAGTTAATATATAATCCCTAGAACTACTCAAGATATAATAATAAATGATATAATAATAAAAATCCATAAATAAAATGATTAAACCCTAAATAATAAGTTACAAACCTTAAGTAATAAGTCGAAAAATTCTAAAGAGAGTAAAACCCTAAAACCTTAATCAAATGCATAAAACCCTAAAGCCCTTAATATGCAAGAAACCTTAAAATGATTGGAAAATATCAATAGATTAAGTAAAACTTTAATTGGAAGTCTAAAACCTTAATTCAACTAATAAACCCTAAGTATATCCTTAAACTATTTGCTAATCATAAATAATTTCTCCATTCGCTAGAAAACCCTAAATCGCTAGTCTCGTATGCAGTTCAAAAACTCTAATTAGTCCTAGATAATAAAGGACTACAGCAAACAAAGTAATATAGGTAAATAAACTTAATTAAAGTGATCAAATATGGAAAGACCCTAGTTATACCCTAATTGGGCCTAAATTACTTAATTAAGTATAATCGTGATTAATTAGCTTAATCACCCTTTATTCTATCTACTAACCCTAATCCTCTTAATTAAGAAATGGATAAGATCAATTAAAGAGCAAGATAGAAAGGCTAATTAGACAATTAAGATATTTTGGGACAAACACTTGCTAAATCAAGTAAAGGGTTAAGGAGCAAGTGGTACCTCCTTGATCATTGTACCCTTTTAACCAATCTCACCCCCCACCCC